>CAEGAE010058157.1:0-10158 GCA_903067095.1 Girardinus metallicus
AGTAGAACTGTTTGGTATAAACACAACTCGTCATGTTTGGAGGAGAGTGAATGCTGAGTTGCATCCAAAGAACACCAGACCAACTGTGAAGCATGGGGGTGTTGGAACACGGAAAACGGCTTCTTGCGTAACAAAACAGGAACTTCCTCCGTGTACTCCAGCAACCGTTTGAATCACATCAAGCAACAAGTAGAGCAGTAGCTTTTAATCTGAAATGTTGTACCGGAAGTATTCCCGCTGACGTTTCGGGGCGTTGACGACCTTTTCAGGTGTGTTGCTGCCGTCATGGGGCTGGTTTACTCGGAGGTAAGTTGAACCCGTTCAGTTTTTGTCCCGAACTGATCCTCCAGTTCGTTCATTTCTCATCCGAACATCAGCTCCGTTCAGATTACGCGCCGCGCGCCCGCCTGAGTTCCGTCTGGTTCACAAGTGTTGCGGTCGGATAGGAATACCTACCTGCCAGTCCAGGTGTTGCGCTAAAATCTGTGATCCGTCATTTTCTGTGACCGCAGGGGGCAATAGCGTGCAGGTACTTCCTGAAGACCAGCGAGAAGAAGAGTAATTACGTAATCTGAGTAAATACTTACACATGTGAGGGCTCGTGTATAAAAGAGTGCGCAGCTTTCACACTTTTAAAAACCGGCGTAAGGACAAATTTAGAAAAGTGCGGTGCACGAAAAAATTCTGATATATAAAGCCGTGCGTACACACTGCGCACTTTTCCTTTATGAATCCCAATTTACGGGAAATGGAGCGCAGCTGCTGGTCTGCCCTGCCACCACCCATAACTATATTAATATAAATACCCAGAAGGCTGTCACCTCTTGAAGCAATAACCATGGCAACGGTTCTAAATAATTATTATCATATATTTTATTTAAAAGGTGTTTTCAGGGCACATAAGGTCACCTCACTAAAATTAAAAACAATAAATTTTAAAGAAAAAATTCCAAATAGATAAAGAAGAAATTAAAGAGGTCCAGATGGAAATGCTTGTTTGAATAAGCGGGACGTTCAGCCAGAATTTAAAGAAAGACAGTGTGTCAGAGAGACCTTTGCAGTGAGTGGGAAATGTGGAAGTTTATCCTAACTAGAGGAATCATGTGCATAAGTTGCACATTTACAGAATGGTGATGCTTTCTGACCATAAAAGCACATTCACAAAGCTGGCTTGGCTTGACTGAAGGATGACTGACCTGTCAGCAGCTCTAGCTGCACCGGTGAAGCACGGCTCCTTCTTTAAGTTTTGCTCAGAGCTCCAGGATGATCAGTCTGGGCAATCTAAACGCTAGTAAATCATCAACACATCCCAGCAGATCAATATGGTTTCTGAACAAACGCTCCCTCCGAATCCTTCTATTGGTGATTTCTCTGCTTCAATTAATTTGAATTTGCTCTGTGTAGTTAAAATATGGAAGCACACTTTTTACATTAAACAATGGCAAAGAGAAAAACCTTTCATCATGTGAAATAAGACGCAAAATTATTTGCTGTAGATATGTGGAGTACTTTATTTCTACAAACTGTGACAGATTCAAATGAATAATAGCAATTCTTCAAGAAATTTTGGAAAGCCATTTAAATAAAATGTAAATATTAACACTGGGTCTCTTTAAGTGCCTTACAGAAGGTGGTGTACAAGCTGGTATTGCTGTGGTTCCACAGGTTGTTGTCGTGGTACTTCTGTCTCGGCAGAATGCAGAGCTGTGGTGGTGGGAGCAAGAGGTACTACAGAAGCAGGTGGCGGTCTGATCAGTTTCCCTGGGATCCTGGGTGTCTCCTCCTTGCATCTTTTAAGGTGATCAATGTTGATCTTATTGATAGACTTCTCTCTATTATCAACAACGTCAACACTTTTCCCATCAACCTTAGTTATGGTGTAAGGTCCAAGGAAATCTGGGTCCATCTTTCCACCTTTCCATTGCTGGCTTCTGATGTTTTTTCTCCAAACCATGTCCCTGACCTGAAAGCTTTCAGGCTGTGCTTGTGATTGAAGTCTTGGCCTAGTTCTTTTTTGAACTTTCTCTTGGTTTCCCTGAACAACTTTCAGTATCTCTTTTTGTCTGTTAATATCTACAGCCACTTCTTCCTCCATCAACATTTCCTCAACATTATTATTAATCAAGCTGAATAAATGAAACCCACAATATATTTGCAAATGTCCAAAGAACCTAAAATATGAACATGCTCACTCTCAGTGCATTACACTGAGTGCATTTCAGTCTTAAGCATTTTTTATTTATTTATGTTTTTTACATTACTTGTAATGTTATTTCAGTCCTCCCCGAAGCCCAGTTGGTTCAGTTAAACTGCGAGAATTAGTCTGTATAATACTAAGACGTGTGTGTCAGTTGTGTGTTAAAAGTTGGACCTGGATTCGGTCCTGTTACTAAAAGTATGAGTCTTTTTTGTCTACTATTTACATTTGATACAAAGCCAACATCCATTTCCTGAGCAAGATGTATTAGAGAAGATAACTTAACACAAAACAGCTCCTTAAGACAGACAAGCACATTAAATGAAGTAAGTTGTTATCTGACAATCACTCTACTGTGACAAGTGCTCTAGTAACTGTCATGGATCAAACAATTTCCAGTTGTTTGGATCAACAACTGGAAATTGTTAATCCAAACAACAATTTGGATCAACAAATTGATCCAAATTGTTGGATCAACAATTTGGATCAACTGAGGACTAAGTCTAACTGAGGACTTAGTCAAGTCCTCAGTTAGACTTGACTAACTGAGGACTCAAGTCTACTTGAGTCCTCAGTTAGTCCTCAAGTAGACTAACTGAGGACTTCCAGATCCCAAATAGCAAAACAGTTTCTGTTATTTGATTTAGACTTGGTGAATATTGAGCTACATGCAGGACAGCCAAGCAGATAGTAGAACCTCACAAAGCCCATGTTTTCTTTTACCTGCTCAACATGTTTAGATCAAAATTAAAAACTGAACATTCTTATTTGATTCAGTGTTTACATTTAACTGTACGCAGAGTAAGTGTCAACCCAATTAAATTATCCTGAGTTACCTCAAGACCTTCAGCAGAAATTGCATAATGACACTCTGCTCCATAACTGTTAGCGTTCATAACGTTCATAATTAGGCTGTCTGAATATTATGAACTCCTTGATTGAGCAGCTCATCTCTCAGTTGATCTCACATCATCTTCTGCAGAGATGGAGGTATGTAAAAAAAAAGAATTATTACAATTCAAAAAGTTTTGACCAGTTGAATTTTTTTTATTGAGATAAGTTGTTTTTTTTGTTTGAATATATATATATATATATTACACATCCAAAGGTTTTGATTACAATTCTATTTTTTTTGTTTGACATGATTTTTTTTTTTTTTATTGAATAATTGTGAAACAAATTTAACTCCATATGGAGCTTCCAACATTCCATGTACACAGCAGAATGCAAGCATGGTTTAGAATCTTTTTTTGATTGGACAATATATCAGGTCATTTTAATTTCTTGTCTGACCCCATAATAAACTTTTCCCCTGCCTCTTCCTTCTTCCACTCACACCTTCAGTTAGCCTGTCAGACAGCCTATGACGGAGACCTCCATCAGCTTTATACCATCCTGAAGAAGGACCCAACCATGCTGGATGTTCAGGACCAAAACACTGGGGACACGCCCCTCATTGCTGCTTGTCGTCGTGGTAACTTGAAAGTGGCGACGTATCTGGTTGACAACAAGGCAAATGCCCAGCTTACCAATAAGGTATGCCCTCATGCTGATGTCAAAAAGCTAGAATACTATCAGCTGTGCTGACTCTTTGTCAATGTGTCCCTCAGAAACAGAGGACATGTCTTCACTATGTGTCTAAGAGGACTCTGTCTCTTTTGGACTACCTGATGATCACCATCCTGATGCCTATTCTGCTGCTGGGATACTTTCTCCTGGTAAAATCAACCAATTAGCACCCTACTTGCAAGCTATAGAACATTGTTGCTTTTTAATGTTTAGAATAGCTTTTCACACGAACACAATGGGAAGCTTATACAATTCGACCACATTGTACAGTCAATCTCTTGATGACTTCTTCTCAGTGCAACAATGTTGGGAAAACCTTTGTTAAAGTGTTAATAGAGGAACGATGTTGTGAAGGTGAGGTGTCAGAAAAGTAGGAATTTCTTAAAGAGACAGGTCCAATTCCAAGGCGCTAAATTGCAAAGTCAAATTTCTTCTAATTCATATTTGATATGGAGCCTTTTTATATCAACCAAAGGTAACATAGTTACTTGATTGTGCTATAAAATGGCACTATTTACCTAGAAAATATGTAATACTGCCCCTTTAAGTCTTGTTAGTAGAGTTGGGCTTAGTTGGTTCACAACCAAGAAGCCAGGCTGACAGTAGCTATCTCGAGACAGATTAAACTAATATTTCAGAGGGTAGTCTGCTTATGAACAAAGGTGGATGGAGGCATAGCTTTGTTTGGTGATGAGGTGTTGCCTGGTTCAGTCAACGAAGTTAGGGGTCTTACTCTGTTCAATGTGGTGAAGTGGAGGCATGGCTCTGTTTAGTGAAGTCAGGTGGAAGTGGGTCGATTCAGTGATTTGAGGTTGAAGCCTGGTGCTACTCCCTGTGGTGACTTAGATGTGGCTTTCTGTTCAGTAAGATGGGGACATGAGATGAAGTAGCACTCAGTTCTGCTAGATTAGGAGGAGGGAAGGCTCTTTCAGAAATCCGAAAGACTTAAGACTTACTTGACCAAGTTCTGATGGAACCATAACACCAAGCAATCCCCCTGGATGTATCTGGCAATGAGTTGCTTCATTCTAAATATGAATGTTCATAGATCTGAGTTAGCAAATAGGACCTCAGCTCCTCCTTGTATAACACCACATCAGAATGGCCAATTCTTATCCAGCAAATATCATATCAACCAAACATTAACATCATAATAGCTGCAGAAACTAAAAGAAGGCAAGAAGAGCATCATCATTATTAAAAGTAATAAAAAAGAAATCTAGGCAACATTTATCCAGAGCAGCGTTAGCAATATTTTAACCAGAATAACTGATTAAAAAGCATAGAATAAATAACAGCAGTTGATGAACAGAAAACATTAACAAAAAAGAGCAGAGCAATATGGTAACTAAAACTAATAAAACACGCAGAGGAACAAAACAAGCATACCGGTCATCTGGAAAATCATCTCCATTGTCATTCATGGTGAAGAATTCGGTCACTTTCCCTCAACTGCGGTCTTTGACACTATCAACTTTGTCACCATGGAGACCCAAAACAGACATCTATGGCAAGGGTGAGATTCTTGCACCCGGCCACTAAAGAAACAAAAAGAGAGATGAGAAAGAATTAAATTCAGAGATGCTGAGTGCCCAAATGTTTAGTAACTTTCCCTAGCAACCACACATGATTGGCTATTTAGCTTCACTTCTGGGTCTAGCCCCAAAAGAGAACTGACGAGTCTGTCCGCTGGACCGCGCACAGAGTGGAAAACTCATGCCAACAGTCATCTTTTATGACTGTTGAACGTAAAATTTTGTTTTAATGGAAGCAACTTAATGGAAGCAGCTTGCTCTCCTGCAGGTTTTCAGAGGTGGCTGCTTATAAGGGAACGGTGGACCTGGAGGAATACACCTCTATTCTGGGCTTCGTCTCTAAGTGTGCTGATGAATAAGACTTGGACCTGGATCCAACTGAGAGTGTTTCTGATGATGGGTCCCTGTCTCCCATAGACCCATCCATGGGTCTATGATTATATCAGACCTGGGTCTGATACCCTTACCTGGATAAGGGTACCTTGCACCCTTACCTGGGTACAACGTACCAGACCTTGCACCCAGGACTATTACCCAACGCCTGTGTCTTGTACCAGGTACAAGACTTAGGGTATAATACCATGTCTCAGGACCTGAGACAGATTTACCTCCCATGTCCTTTCAGCCTGTTGCAGTTTTTAGCTCTGACCATTCTTTTGTTCTCCACTCTGAACAATTTTCCTCAGATTAGTTAGGCAGACAATGCTCACCAAACTGAGGCTTGTCAAATTTCAACCAGATGTAACTTTACCAAAACCGAGTGAAACGTTTGAACAATTGCTGATTAAGTAGCTCAACACACAAAAAACGTTCCCCAGTTCCCAGTCAGCTCCACTTCATCATGTTACTGTAAATGTCCAGTTGAGAGAATTAGGGCTCTGTGCTCCTGACTGTTTTACTACATCATGTCTGACCTCTGCAGCTATTTGTGTTCTTGTTGCAGCTGCAGAAACAGAGAAGGAATGTGGCACTAATGGATGTCGTGCTGAGCAGCAGTGTTAATGTCAGCACCGTTGACTATGTGAGTGAAACTCCAAATAGGAGCAGACATGGTAAATATCAGATTGCAGCTTCTTTCTGATCACTGCCTTGACAACAATGTCTTTTCTGCTGTAGAAAGGAAACACACCGCTGCACTATGCCTGTCAGAGGAAAAATCACCATCTGGTTCTGCTGTTGTTGAAACGGAATGCCAGAACTGACATCAGGAATAAAGTACGTCCACAACTGCCCCACAAACAAACATGATGTTAACATTCCTTTACATTGTGGCAGAATGTTTAGTGATAGGAAGTTCAGTTCTTTTCAGAAAGCCTGTTCCTTGTTTCCTCTAAATTTAACTTACAACGTTCCTCCCTATTTCGATATCTCCAGATTCATAACTTTGTTCGTAACATTAGTCCTTGCTTTCCTAATTTACCCCCAAAGGGAGGAATAGACATAATTTTGCAAATTCCAACACCATGTAGGGGTCTCATCTCCAAAATCTATAATAACATCTCATCACTCAATACAGTAGAGCTCAAAGAGATCAGAGCAGAAGAACTTAAAATACACACCTCTGATGAGACTTGGAATCAGGCATTATGTAGAGTAAATGGGTCAACATCATGTATTCGACTTGGACTAATTCAGTTCAAGGTCCTTCATAGGATTCATTACAGTAGAACCAGACTCTCAAGGATTTATTCTACAGTTAGTTACAGCTGTGCCATATAGCTAAGGCAAATTTAACTCACATGTTCTGGTCCTGTAACAAACTGAAACTTCTGGTCCACAATTTTTCAGATCCTATCTGAATCTTTTGAAATATGTATCCAACCCAGTGCTGTATTAGCAATATTTGGAGTTCCAGGGGAGGTATATCATTAACACATGATTTTAAAAATGTACTGGCTTTTTCAACTCTCCTTGCCCGAATCAGAACACCCACCCAAGGCTTCTCTTTGGTTCTCTTTGGCTGACCCTGTTGCGTAAGTAGAGAAGCTCAAATTTTGTGTTAGAAGTTAGATCCAAAAATGTTATAAAACTTGGGCCCCTCTATTATTTTATTTTGAGAAACTGGATGCCCTCCAGGTCACGCAGGAGCTAGCTCTGCTATATGTGCGCCTATGCCTCCGGCCCGGCGGCCTCAGTGGTTCCTTGTTGTTCTGGCTATTGAGAGTGATTGTCAACCTGTGCAGTTTTAAATATCCATGCCCTGTCTTGGTTTGTGTGCCCATGCTTGTGTGGACGCTTGTTTGCGTGCTGTCCACGTCTTTGAGTTGTTCTGTCTTGGTCTCCTGGGTTTTCAAGCTTGTGGTTTTTCAGCTGTATAATTATTGTTGTTGTTTTTATTGTGTGCTGTTTTCTATTTAATTTTTAATTTTTTTATTTATTTTTTCTTTCCTTATATTTTTCTTTATTTTGATGTTTCTATTGGTTGCAGCTGGGTATGGATAGATGGGGAAAGGTAGAGGACAAGAACAAAGAAAAATTGCCATGTTTGCTTTGTCCTTGTGGTCAACAACCTGTTGTTGATGGATGATTAAATTTAAAAAAAAAAGCCTGTTCTTGTAGCTCGGCTCCCAGAGAAAAGCTGGCTCTTCAGTTCTCAAATTAGTCCCAGGTGTTAACATATAAGTTGTTAAACTGCCCACTGTCAGTACATAGTGATCATTTTAACAAATATGAAAAGACTTATATATATATACATATCCTACTGTATCTTTAATTATCATTTTTATACAGTTGATCTGTTTAATATCTGTATTCTGTTTCCCAGGATGGAGAAACTCCGCTGGACATCGCCACCAGGCTGAAGTTCACAAAGATTGTTAATATGCTCAGGAAGACAAACTGAACTGATGGACACCCAACAGCTTCATCATTAGAGCGCAGACTGATCCATGATGCTGAAGAAGAGACACTGATCCAAACTCTGTGCTAAACTAGGCTAACACTTGGTGTGCTAAGCTAGAAGGACGTTTCTGTTTTAGGCTAGCTAGGCTAACATTACTATACTAAGCTGGGTAAATTCTTACTGTGCTGTGCTAGGGCCATGCTTCTTGTTAGTAAGCTAGGCAAATAGTTTTTGTATTAAATTAAGCTAAATGTTTCTGCTCAAAAACAGGCTAGTGGGATCGTTGTGCTTTCTTTCTTCTTGGATGGTGGGGACAATAGTAGGAGATTGTTCAGCAATTCCCACTCTGTCCACCTCTGTTGTTGTGTCCTTGGGGAGGGCACTTCACATACCTTGCCTGCTGGTGGTGGCCAGAGGGCCCAGTGGCGTCACTGCATGGCAGCCTCACTTCTGTCAGGGCAGCTGTGGCATTCATCAGCACGTGTGTGAATGGGTGAATGACTGAATGTAGTGTGAAGTGCTATCGGGTTCTTTGGATTTAATAAAGCTCTGTGCAAGTACACGCCATTTACTATTTGGATGTTGCATTTCCCAGAAAAAAAAAAAAACATTTCTGAGAGTTTGTATCTTCTTAAACCAGAGGCACAAATAGTGTAGAATATCTACTGGTGACCAGTTATTTTTTGTTTAAACACAAATAAAGATATTATCAGCCTGCATTTTAGTACCTAGCATCAAAACAAATAATAAATCCCAGTATTTTTTGATGAGCAATTAGAATGGAGTTTTCCAGTTCTGACATATGAGACAAATTTAGGGGTGCGTAAACTAGAGCAAATGTTTCCTTCTGTAGGATGAAATACTTAAACTCTAAATGCTTTTAGGCTAAAAGCTGTTCTTATTGTCTATCAGTTACATTATCATAGATCCTGAGATAGACTAGTGGTTAATGTCTTTGCACCACTAACTAAAAACTCTAAAACAATAATAAACATTAGGTGATAACTTTGACCAATACGATATTCAGAATGTGTCAATTACACATGTGCTACAACATCGTATATTACTTCAAACAGGGTCAAATTTGTCTTCACTTGCCTACTTTCATGGATAGTGATTTAGAAAATGATTTTTTTGGAACAGACCTTTTACTCATGATTTCAGTTATTTAGTTATTGAGTGTTGCTAAGTCTGTTGACTGCCTAATTAAACACAGTAGGACTATAGTTGATGTTATACTGGCTTTAGAACAAATGCAGGCTCTAGTTATACAGTGATGCATTCTGGGTACAAAATAAACATTTGCTGCGCAGCATCACAGAGTATTTGTTATGGGGTTGTCATGCCATAATATTCTAGAATGATACGACAAACATTTTTCATAGAAAAAGCAAAACAGCAAATAATGCTGGGGGTTTTTTGTAATGGAAAATGTGACCATTCCAAATAAACATACATGACTTTCAGATGTTAACTTTTTTTTACTATTTACAGTAAATATTATATTAATTCCTACAAACACTAGCAACAAAACCCCAATTTCCAGATTTTCTTATATATATAAATATAGTGGGGAAAAAAGTAGTCAGTTACCAATTGTGCCAGTTCTCTCACTTAAAAAAGATGATAGATAGGAAGACCTCAACTATGAGAGACAAAATGAGAAAGGAAATTCCAAACATCACATTGTCTGAATTTTAAAGAATTTATTTGCAAATAAGGGTGGAAAATAGTTATTTTCCAAGGGTGGAAAATAAGTATTTTCTTATTGTGGGTGTTTATTTTTCATATGAACTTTTGTTCATATTGAGATGAACAAAAGTTCATCTCAATACTTTATAATATATCCTTTGTTGGCAATGACAGAGGTCAAACGGTTTCTGTAAGTCTTCACAAGGTTGGCACACACAGTTGCTGGAATGTTGGCCCATTCCTCCCAGCAGATCTCCTCTAAAGCAGTGATGTTCTGGTTCTGGCGGCGGCAACACGGACTTTCAACTCCCTCCAAAGGTTTT
>CAEGAE010058164.1:0-87343 GCA_903067095.1 Girardinus metallicus
CCTTGGGCAAGGCACTTAACCCCAAATTGCCTACCGATCTGCGTATCGGTGTATGAATGTGTGAGCGTTTGTGAGAGGGAATGGGTGAATGTGACTCTAGTGTAAAGCGCTTTGAGTGGTCACAAATGATCGGATAAAGTGCTATATAAGTTCAGTCCGTTTAGAGTGACCATCGATATTACTGGAAGCTGAGATGCTGATGTTTGGATATGTAAAAATATATATTCTCTGCATGTAAATCCATAAATAGTTTGGTTTCTGCCAGTTCTGTAAAGATACAAGAGAGAACAAAGCGAATTTCTCTTTTATATTGACCAATAATTAAATTTTACTTAATTGTCGTTGTAGGAGCCATGGTTTAAAATTTAACAAGCTTTGGCTCTTTATGCTTTATGAAGTATTTCATCCTATTTGACGATTGCTCTGAATATCGCCACGTTCTATGAACAAATGATGCAATTTGTCCAGGGGAAAAATGGGTGGTTGTATTATTGTTTTTCCCAGTTTGTCAGCTTAACGTTATACGCAGACTCGTTGCCATGGCAACCAATAAGCCACAGCCAAAGATTACGTTCAAATGCATCAGGAATTAACACTAAAAAAAACAACAACAACATTTCCCACACAAAAAAGGACGTACAAACCCCAAACAGAACATTCTGTCCGTTGCAGATTCATGTTTTTGAATTTTCATTTTGCTATCATTAGGAAGTGATTGCCTGAACACTAGCGGTGGTTGATTAGCTGACTTAAACACCTGCTCTGCTGATTATCTGTCAGAAAATGTATGTGGATCACCTTATCTTTGTGTTAATTGAACCGAAATAATCCGAACTGCGCAGCAAGAGTACATGTTAAGGTGATGAAAGTTAAGCTAGCACAGCTAACCTACTCTCCACTTTCTTTATATATTTTTTAATTAAAGTTTTTTTACTGACCTGTGAAATGTGATCCCCTTGGACTTTGTTATTTTGCTATCGTAGTGTTGACAATTAATATCAAAACTTTGCGTCCCCCTCCTCAGATTCTTTGTCATTTCCCCGACCACCGATATTCCTGATTCAACGTAAAGCAACAGGGCCTGTGGCGCACTGCCACGGCGCGCACAGCAAGTCACGTGACGTCCAGTCCACTAGATCGCTGAGCGGACTTGCTATTTACGTTTTCCAAAGGAATTTCAAAAAGCATTACCTGGCTGCTAATACAGCGTGCAGCTACTGCCGAGTTACATAGATGCAGGCACATAAAGAAAAAAAGGTCCAGGAAATATTAGTGTCCCCTTCATGCCAGAGTTGGTATGGACATGTCCACACCAGTCCTTCAGGAAGTTACGCCTATGCTGCAATATAGTGCCATTTTTTTTCTGTTATTAATTAACAGTATCATCATCAGTCATCAAAGTTTGTTTTACTGCTGTGAGGACATGATGACTCTTGTTTACTTTTGGAGCCAACAGCAGAATATTTGGCATTTTTAGCTGGCAGCCAAGAGGTTTTCGTTAAAAGTAATAAACGGGGATCAACAAATTGCTATAAAAAGATAATATGAAGCACCTAAAAATGTTTGTGTTTCTGTGTTACTGTTTGGTTTTACTTACTTTGAACATGATGATCAGAAATTTGTATGCTCAATTGAACACAATGATAAGGACATGAATAATCAGACTTTTCTCATTATGTTGCTAATTATTGCTAACAACTCAAGCCAATAGCATGGCTATTCAAACAGTAAAAGAGCATTTTTTAGATATGGACATTAGGCAATATGACAGGTTTAATTTGATACTAATAAAAGTAAAACTGTTCATTTCTGCAACTTTAACTTGATGCTCTCAGCCCTCACATTGGATATTGGACTATGGTTCAGATTCAAGAAATTCCAACTTTAGTAGCTGTCATATTTTATTTCCAACTCAGGTCTAAGAACTTGTTCAAAACACGTCTTATATAACATAATATACAAGTAAACACATTTTGTTTGATGACATGGAGAACTGAGCTGCAGAGGGATGTTGCCTAAAAAAATGCGCATACAAAATATTTTAAGCAAAGGAAGCTTGAAATATATTGGAAATGTTGGAAATGAGATCACCAAAGATGTATTTGGGTGTTTTATTTACAGCATGACAAATAAAACATGAATACATAAACTATAATTCCTATGCTTTCTTGTTTGTTTACTAAACTATGCCAATGTAAACTGATGTTAATGTGCTGGTCAAACTAAATTTGTTCTTCCCATTTTGTAATCACACAGGTTCTGTCTTGTGCATGACTCCTGCTAACAACATTGGTATGTTATTTCGTCTTCTTCAAACTGTGTTTTCCAGTCAACAGTTAACATAAAAATTAAACAATTTGTTCACAGCACCAGAAAACCAAAACGTCATTGTGTATTGAAATACGAGTTCTTACGGCTCGTTTTTGTGCTTTTCTGATGATAAAACCTTGGGTATAAAATTTCCTCTTTTATTCCAAATGGCTATTTTTCAAACTCCATCACTGTTTGTAGGTTTTCTATGCTCTACTGGGAAGAATTAGGAAATTTGTTCAGCGTGCCTGACATTTAAAAGTTTTACATTTTTAAGTATCTTTTTAATATCTGTGCACTTGTGGTATTTGTCAATTTCTGAGCAAATTTCCTAATTAGATTTCTTATTAGCGCTCCTTTTATGTTTTCCCTTGCTGTATTGCTTTGCCGTGTGATCACATGCCATCTGCTGGTCTAACCCAATGATGGCTTGCTGCTACTGTCATTGTATATTTGCTTGGCCAGAGAACGAGAAACATTGCTATGGTTACCATAACGCTCCACCTCCCTTTTCATTGCTTCCATGGTTCCCCTCCTGAAAAAGTCCCCATGATGTACAGTGCTACGCCTGCTACTGTCTCTGCAGCAGCCACTCCTGCCACAAGTGTCCCCTACGCAGCAACAGCACCAACCAATCAGGTTTGCTCCTTTTTAAAGCTTTCTGTGGTAAATCCTTGAGCTTTGTATCAGTGCTTCATCTTTAAATCAAGGGAGTTGCTTCATCAGCATTGGGATGCCATGCTTGCTTTACAGCCATAAAGCTTCGTATACCTGTAGACCTTCAGCAGAACTGCTAGGCTGCATTTCATTCCTTTCCCTTACTATAGACAACACCTCTTAAGAAATCTTAACAGTGTTGTATTTATTTTTTATTGCATGTTTTGTGCTTTGTTCATTGTTGTCTTTTTAAGACTTAAACAGTAGCAACAGGTTATATTAAGAAGTAAATGTTCTGTTTGTGAGCATGATGTGTTTATTACCTTTTTACTGAGATTTTTTTATGACTTTGTGAAGAGAGAAGCCAAAAAGAATAATAATAACAATATTTTAGTCCTTTTTACTCAAAATCTTATTTAATGTGCAGTTTACAGACAGAAATTTACACACACTCATCAACAGCGTTGATGTCACATTATATTTTTGGCTTTTAATGACACATTTTAACAGTAATTTGTTTTTGGGTGGACAGATACAACATCAAAACATATTATTATTCAAAAATAAGATATTAGAGAACAAGTAGGATTTTATTTCTCTGACCAACAAAAGTTGTATTGTGAATCTTACAAACAGGGTCTAATATATGCATACACCCACACTGATCCATAGTCCATACATGTTCAAAATGGCCATTCAAAACTAGTTTGGATATGTGTTTGGACCATCATTGTGTTTCACCTGTCAACAGTATGAAATCTTTTAAAATGGTGCCATATTCAATATTTTTACTTCTATTTATTTCTCCCAACTTTTTTGAGTCCCAATAAATTTGTGGAATAAAAACAGTGAAAATAATTGCCTTTAATTTTGTGTTGCAGATTAAAGCAACCAGCTCTCTGAAACAGGCTTTTCTTTATTTTGGTTCAGGGTACAGTTGTAAAATGCAGGACTCTGTTTTTTTTTTTATTTGTTTTTTTTTTTGTTAAATATAACAAACTGTATCACATGGATGTTGAGGGACATTTAAAAAATGTTGTGCTGCTAAAAAAAACATGTTTAAAAACCGGTTGTGTGAAACTATTCTTCTGCTTTTGAAACAGATCATCCTCAAGTAACCATCAGAAACAGACGTCAGTGCCACGTCGCAGCAGTTAAAGGTCCTTTACAACCTCCGTACAAACAGTCTACTAGCATCACACACAGCATACAACAACCTGCATGTTAATAATGTTGCTACTGAAATGAGGGTTACGTTGCATTATAGAAGCTTTGCTGTAAGTGCACGCTTTTACGCCTGTGTTCAATGCATTTTCAATAATTTGCGTGATGCGTTGCCCCCCTTTGCCGGTTCTGTTGAAGTTAAGGATGAAAGTGTTTTGTCTCATTATACACATTGTACAGTAACCTGGTCTGTCAAAAAAAACATTTCTGAACAATTACAGCTAGAAATGTCACAAACAGCAGAGCAAACAGTGTAAATACAATATAAAAATCTTCTTTTGAACTAATCTCAACACAAAAAATAGAACTCTTATAAACCATTTAAGTATGTAGATATTTATGGTTGAAAACATTGTGTTTGGTCACAGGAATGTCAGGTTGGTCCTATATTGCAGATTGTTTTTATCTTCTTGAATGTGCTATTTAATTTTTTTTATGACAATTTCATAGTGCCAGATTTAAATATATTTAACAAACCAGTGGAAAGCACTTATTCTAACTTTTGACCTCATGTTGTGTTAAATGATAGCTGGCTTATGGACTTCCCTTTAAAATGCTCAGAGAGATCCCCAGAGAACTGGATCAGTGCTCCACCTTCTGGTGTGCCTTTGCATTGCATAGACAGGCTCTATGCTGAGAGGAAATGCTGTATAATTCATCTGATGTCAAATAGTAGACCCACTCATAAAACTTTATGTCCTTTTAACAATATAAACTTCATATTACAAGTTAGATACTTAGAAGATATGGTTTAAAGTATAGGAAGAGCAGCTACAGACATGAAAGATTGCTAAAAATACAACTGCTAATATTTAAACTAAAATTGTTGTGTGAACATTGTCAGAACTGTTTTGTTTGAATGTTACAAGTGCCTAAACAATCGTAGGTAGAATTGCAAAACACAGTCCATATTTTCACAAAAGTATAGAAGTTACTTTCTCTAAACTTAGATTTTATTTTGAGTAGCCTGGAACTTTCCTGAATCTTACTGGTTACTTTCTCAAACTTACTGAGTTCCTATAGAAAAGGAGCTGCATTTTGAAGTGACTTGTAACTTCTCTTGAACTTACTATGTTTTTAATCAGTCCAAGTACCTTTTAGGTACCCATATACAACCCACCTCATAAAACACCCTGCCTCTTGAAAATATTCAGTATGTTCCAGAAAAGTACCTAGCAAGTTTTGTGTAGGTTCCTGAAAAGAGAACTTGGTAAGTTCTAGGAAAGTTCCACAGGGTACTTGGTAACATCCAAAAAGGTCCCATGAAAGTTCCAGGAAAATACCTGGCAAGTTCTGGAAAAGTTCCAGGAAAGTGTCATGTTTTAAGAAAGGACGACCTCTACGTTCCTGAAAAGTAACCTCTAAATCCAGTGAAGTGCAGGCTGTATTTTGTAGTGCTACTGAATTGTACATGCAATGACATCTGAGAATACTTCAAAAGTTTTGTGTGAGAATCACTTCAGTAACGTACTAATTAAGTCACTGACGTTTGAGATAGATTTCCATGCGTAGTTTGCAGTGCAATGTCAGTGCATTAGTATTTTCTCAAAATTCAGATAAGGTTTTGTCCTTGAATAAATTTCTCACCGATGTTCAAACAGGTGTGTACTGTGCATAGGACCTAATATCCAGGTTTAAAATTATATTGCTAAAAACTGTTGAAATACTTTTTGGTTTGATAGAATTTCAGAAGTAAAAACTGTTTTGGTGAAATGCATTTGTGTGGTTAAACCATCACAGCAGCCAGACTGACATTTGTTTCTCTTAAGAGAATAATTTCTTTCTTGTATATTTGTATTTTCTACTCCATCTTTTAGTTCTGTGTCTTACAAACTATCTTTTGGCGATTCTGTATTTGTTTACCATCCTTGAATCATTTTACACTTCATTAGTTGATACTAAAATAAGTACATATGGATATTTTGCTAGTTTAGGACACTTAAAATGTATTCTATTATATTTTATGATGAATGTAATTTATTAAACTGACTTTGGATCTGTTCAGTTCCTTTAAAAACATTGACTTGTAGTTTTAGCCTGTTAAAATAAAAGAATCAGGATAAAGAAGAAACTGAAAACATTCAGTCCTTGTCACTGCCTTGTTACCTGTAAGAGACAATGAATGTCTGTATAAACAAGGCCGTTAAGTTGCTTGTTATGTGCAGAAGTGCATTATACCACTTGTACAAAGATCTGAAACTAAAATAGCTTGTGATTTAATGATACTATTCAGATTCTTTGTATAGCACTTTCTTTTAAGATGTTACAAAGTGCTTCACATTAGTATGCCAGATGAGTTGTTTGAGAAAGATCTTCACAAGATTAGAATAATAAGATGTGTAACTAAGAAATTAAGATATTTAATTGGATGTCAGGAATTAAAGTGATTGAAAACTTTGCAAAATTATGCACACCCCTTGAAACTTTTTCATTTTCTTTTACTTTAAAGCCAGAAACTTCAGTATTTTATAGGTATTTATTTAATAAACAAAGACAAAGTGGACATAAAAGGATGATTTTGATTTATTTTAACATAAGATCGAAAATATATGGAAAGCAGTTGTTTTTAAGCTCTGATACGCATAAAGAAACCGTAAAAGTAACAATTAGGCCTCCAAAGTTTCTTATCTTTGAATCTGCAAAAATCTCAGTGGGAGAATGTTGACAACGCAACTACTAATGTTTCACTTTGCAAATCTGACCTTCATAGAAGAGTGACGAAAAGTGAAAAGACATAAAAAGTACAGTTTGAAGTTTGTTGCAAGGCAAGTGTGGCACATAGATAAAATGTGGAAAAATGCACTTTGGTCAGATGAGAAAAAAATTTAACCATTCGGCTTATGTCCAAAGTTGTATGTGTGGCAGAAAACCAGAGTCCTCCATGAAACACTTCAAGCCATAGTGTGACACCTTTTGGTTGTTTGTAGGGTAAAAAGACCAGAACAGCATGTGGGAGGCTGCGGTGCACTCAATACTGTTACGCCTCTGGGATACGGCAGAAAGTTGTCACAGCTCTATATCAGCTGACATAGGTAGGAGTGAGCCAGCTTTCTGACTCAAAGGGTGATGTAGCGATTTACAGCAATCGTGCTGTAAATTCACTCACATCATTTCTTGGTATTAACACACCCCGGAGGGTTCGTGCTGGAGAGCACAAAGATGGGATAGATCACTGGCTGTCAGCCAAGGTTAGACTCTTCAATAGCATTTATGCATAAAAAAGGACAAAACTGGTAAGGCGTCACTTCCCCACTGTGTTTAAGTGCTTGGAACGGAAGATGTTGGACAATCATTTTCCTCTTGTTTTTCAAAAGCTACGTTCTTAACTTGATTTGTGATCTAAGAACAGAAGTTTATTGTGGCTTACAAAATATTTTTTTTGTGAAAAACGATTCTAACTTACCATATTGCCCTGTCTACTTTTGAAACATTGTCATGGCAGCATTAACATGGGAGGATGCTGGTCTGACTTCAAATGAAGATGCAATAAACTAAATAGAGGGTAATTCTGGGAGAAATGCTGCTGGATGCTGGAAAGGGTTTGAGTTTAAAGTAGAGTTCACGTTCTAGCAGGATGTAGAAACTTTCAACATACAACCAGAGCTACAGTCAAGTGATTATCGCAAGATTCATGTGTCCCAGTCAAAGTCCAGACTTAAATCTGCTTGAAAATCTGCAGCATTTGGCAATTATGCTCTGCTTTGTCTTTGTCTCTTACATAAAAACCATTAAAATACTACAAAGTTTGTACTGGTAATGCAACAAAAGTGAATACTTTTGGAAGAAACTGCATATGTAAATTTATTTACAGCACTAAACAATCTACAGTGGACCAAAACACTAAAACGTTCTGCATACGTAGCCAAATTAGCTATCCCAAGACCTTGCTAGTGTCTTTAAAAGTACAAATAAAACGAGTAAAAATCTACCCATCCCTTTTATTTGAGAATCTCAAATCTTATATAAAGTCCCTGATGTCTCTAATGCTAGTTGTGAGTGCATTTCTTACACACTGCTCTATTTAATGTTGAAGCATTAATAGTTCAGCAGCTGTTTTCAATTTTAAAGTATGATTGCTTTAAACTTCAGTTTGTCACTAGCTGTGGATATGAGATTTTTTTTTATTTAGCTTTCAAATGTAAAGCATATTTCTGAATATTTGTGTTACTTTTGCAGACTAAGAGCTTAGCAGGAATGCGCATGAGGCTGTTTCAGGGTTGGATATTTAAGGCACGAGGATTTGGACATTAAGAATGTTCAGTCTCACTGAAAGAAACACCTCTCTTCAGCACTTTGGCAACTGTCAAATGACTAAGAAGATTTATTTGTGATATTTGCCTTATCTTTGATCTATCCTGAGTTTGTATTTGTTCTGAAACTGTTACGTTGTTCAGTAAAATAAATTTGACAGATGTTTTTGTTAATATTCGATAAGTTTAGAGTTGTGGTTGCAGGTCGTATGCCGAACCCAAATGACATGCTGACATGCCTGACGTTTATTTGATTGATCAGCCTGGCAATGTGTATGATTCATTTAAAGAGTTAGCTATCTCTTAAAGCAGCCATTCTGGTGAAATCAGGTTGCATCCTGGTGGGAGTTGTTTGTGCATAATAATACATTTCATGTGGACAGTTTTGTTCATGTAAATTCAAAATTGTGTAAAATTTGAGATATTGCAAATAAAGTAATGTCATATACATGCAATGAAATCTGTTTTTTATATCTGTATTTTAATATTTCTGGCCCTATATCAGACCAAAGAAATACAGATTATCATCAGAATTTAGTTTGGGCTCCAAGGTTATCTGCTAAGTAAGTAATTAGCATACATTAGTACATGTTAATTACATTATTTAAAAGTTTCCATGCAGAATTTTCCAAAAAATCAATCAGTCACTTAAATATAGTGATCTTTAGCGCTCCATGCTGTGCTCAGGTTTTCTGTTTGTTTTTGCTATTTTGTCCTGAATTGTTAAGACAAAATGTACTTATCCCTTATGTGAGATGTCACATAAGGCAACTGATCAGCTCTTTTGAGAACGTAATTTTTCTGTCTTCTTTTTCCCTCTTTAATGATGTCTTTTCCTACTTCTGAGATGTTTTATTGTACTCTGCACAGCTGCAACAAAGCAATCGAGCCATAAGTGAGAAATCTGCATGGACCTCAGGAAAATCCGGCAACTGTAAAACTCCTTGAAGAGTTTTTTGAGAAGAACCAGAGCAGATTGTAAAATCCAGATCTTTAACAATCACTTTCAGAAATGTGGGCCATTGAGATACTTTTCAGCAGACCCACAATGTTTATCTGATTAGCTTAATTCTTGTGCCTTTAGGGAAGCAATTGACCCAAATACACACAAGAAGAAATGGCTTCTTTTTTCTTCTATGTGCTTTTTTAACATGTCCTATCAAGACTTATTTACCGTATTTATGTTAATTGTAGATTTACTCGGTGAAACTATTTACACTCAGATATTGCCAGCAGGGAGGATTCAGAAAGTTTTGTAATCAGTGGCCAAATGGGACAGTAATAATCTTCTGGTAGCTCTCTAGAACCAGAATCCATATTAAAGAGCTTATGAAATATTTGTTACAGTTAAACCCCAAATTATTCTCCTGCCTTTGGCAAATTTGCACTAAAGTAAACTTTTCATTATCTGATAAAGAATCTGTGGAGGGAGTTTAAAATTAAAGTGATGGGAAGGAATCTTTCTAACCTTGGTATTGTCCAAATACCACTTGAAAACATGCAAAAAGCTGGTTAGCAATTATAAGCATTTGACAGATTTTTCAACAGGTTATTCAGAAGGTTTCAAATAATTTTTGGCAATGCCATCTTTTGAAATAGAATGTAAAAAAAGAATAGAGTTACAACATTTTTTATTTTTGGTTATCGTTTAAAAGATACCTGTCTCATTTATCAGAAGCAAACTTCTTGGTTGAGTGGAAATTAAAATCAGAATCTGCCAAACGTATGAATAATTTCGAGATTAAAAACAATAATCCATGTTTTCAAATATATAGGTAATCTCAAAACTTTGCTTACTAGAAATATTAGCACATAATATGTTTTACTAAATTTGAAACACTGAAGGTCTTAATTTAAGCTCTTTCAAACTGTTTCAATATTTTCCATCTTATCATGAATAAATCGCATTAAAAATGAAGACTTATTGCAACAGATTATGTTGCCCATTACAGCCTTTTTCTCTTAATTTCATATTTAGAAAATAATATTAAGCATTTCAGGAACTTTATTGGGTGCCCAACATACCTCCACCGCCGGAGCCCCTCTCTTGCCACTGTGTGTCAGAGACAACAAAATGCAGCGTTACCATAGCAACAGCATCCGGTGCTTTTCTCCTCCTCTTGGATACACGTCCTTGGAGCCACCCCTGTGATTGGCTGAGCCCCTCCTTCGATGTCACCGTGGAAAACGAATGACGGGAATTTTAACACATGAACGGAAGCGACATCGCGGGATCTCACTGGCTCCCGCAGCGTGGCTCCCATTCAGACCCGAGTGAGGCGTACGAGCCGCGGAGGTCGCCATTGGGCTGCTTTCTTATCCGTCAGAAGAGGGCGGGCCGCCTTGTTTTTTTTTTATGTATATATAATTATTTATTCCCCTGTTGCCTCGGTACGGAAGCCGAGCGGGGACCGGCTGGTTACGCAGCGGCCGCGGGTCTCCACCCGAGAGAATGGCGGCTGGAATCTGCTCCGGGTCGCGGTGAAGGGGGTGAGAGAGAGAAGCGGAGACATGCCGGAGATAGTGAAGAAAAAAAAAACAAAGAGACGCAAGTTCTGTAATTTGGTGTCGCTGCAGTTTTAGCTTGTGTTGCTTTTCCCCACAGCTTAAGAAATTGTGCCTGTAGTTTTTACCAAATCCCCCTTTTCCACTCTGCGTTCTCGATGGAGCAAGTTTGTTTCTTTGTGATGCACACACAGGGCTGAGGGAAGCAGATGAAAACCCCGCACGGTCCACATCATCGGGCGATATTTTCATCCTCCCTGTGCGCGTTTTTTAGGGGGTGGGGGGGAGGGAGGGGGGGAGACAGCTGCAGTCCGCGGATGCCAGCGTTTGGCCTGTCTGCGAAGGGGAAGAATTTCCACAATGAAACCCTCCGAGTCTTTGTGCTCTGCTTTAGTTGAGCAATGACAGCGCTATTGACGAGCCCGTTCAAAATGGGACGCGGATGGTGAGCGCAGTGTGTGGAGGGGGGGGGGAAACATTTTGACTTTATTTCAATGACGCGTGGAGATTGATATCCCTTACCAGCTGATTAAAAACCCACGATGCGCGAGTATAAAGTGGTGGTCCTGGGCAGCGGTGGGGTCGGGAAATCAGCCCTCACCGTGCAGTTTGTCACCGGGACGTTCATCGAGAAGTACGACCCCACCATAGAGGATTTCTACCGCAAGGAGATCGAGGTGGACTCCTCGCCTTCGGTGCTGGAGATCCTGGACACCGCCGGTACGGAGCAGTTCGCCTCCATGCGGGACCTGTACATCAAGAACGGACAGGGCTTCATACTGGTCTACAGCCTGGTCAACCAGCAGAGCTTTCAGGACATAAAGCCCATGAGGGATCAGATCATCAGAGTGAAAAGGTTGGTGCAATGTTAAAGTTACGTCCTAAACTCACTTTAGAGAGAGTTTGCCATGTGTCAAAACTGCCACGGTAAGTTTTTGCTTTCTATTTTTGCCGTTTTGTTGCAAATAAAGGTACTGTAATCAAAAATAAAAGTCTACCTCTCAAGTTCAAGCTTCATATCACCGTAGTGGCTCTCAAACCAAGTGAAATACTAGTGGCCCCGGGGCTGCCTTTAGAGGAACTCAGATCAAATATTGGTGCAGTGTAAATGCAGACAAATTAGAACAGCTTGTGAGCTCCAACAGATGTACAGATGAGGTGGTCAAGCACATGAAAAGTTTTCAAAAAAAAAGGTGCAGTGGTAAAGATATTGAGAAGTCAGTGTATGGACTGAAGCATACAAACTAAAATCAAGGTTTGGTGACTTATGATGCTTTTAATGTGCCTCTGAAGTTGGAAGTGCATCTGGGAATTCCACCTCAAGAACCACTGTGATCTATTAATCAATACCTATGTAACCAAAATAACTAAAGTAGTCAGTTTAACCAATTTAGCTCCCTGCATTTTGCATTTCCAATCACTAGCTAAACATTTTCTAAAGGAAATTGTACAGTATAGTGTGAATGAAAGGGATTTGATATATTTTTATTAGTATATTTTGGCTGCTATCATTAGGTTTTTACATGCAAGGCAACCGTTTTGGATTTTGAAGTCAAGTTGGTGAGGTATGTCGGAGATATCTTAGATTTTATGTAACTTCAGGTCAGCACTTCTTCTATTTCCTTCCCCTTGCTGGGTGTACAGTTAACATTTCTGAGTAAGTATGGAATGTGTATTTAAAGAACATCCTTCGATCACTCATGCAGTGCCAAAGCATAGAAAATATATTTATTTTTTCTGTTTTTCTACCACTGTGAAATGTCTGTCAACAGTGCCACTTTACTGCTTACAGAGGCCAGACTTAACTATCAAAGATCTTTAACACTAATTTCTGGCCAAGATCTTATACTTCTTGGTAAAATTTTATATTAATAGTTAAATTTTTGATTTCTAGATAATCTCGAAGGTGGAACAACTAGGGCTGGACAAATATATGCTATTTAATTTTCTCACACAGTACAAGGAAACTGTTATATACAGCAAATATGTTTCTGGCTCTTAGATCAGACCATAGTGATCTGGCAGTCCTGCTCCTTCTTTGCTGCTTTCCTATGAAAACACCACCAGACAATGCTGACCTCACACTCTTGTTCCCATAGGAATGCACATTTCAGCTCTTAGCTGACAAACTAATGTTGAACTGCACAGACTGATAATTGTTGGAACGAGCATTGTCTGCGCTACCTGTTGCTTTTTGCCTGCTTACATCTGAATTTCAAAATAGAATTGCTATTTTGAAATTCTAATTTCAAAATAGAATTTGCATCTGAATTTCAAAATAGAATTGCTGTAGGAGTCAAAAAATGTAAGGTGCTGCAAAATAAAGGTTTTAATAGTACCGATTAAAGCCTTTTTGAATGTCAAAAATATACACGTTATCACATTGCACATTGCAATACCTTTCTACAGTAAGGTCCAAATGAAGAATTGGTGACCTTTTCCATTGCCATCACTCCAATCAACACCAGAAGGAATAATTAAAGAAAAACTCCCACTGCTTGGCAGTTAGAAAGTGGCTTGTAATGTGGTATGAGTTCAGACTGTATGTCCTGCCATTTTATGTAACAATCGCAAAACTATTTAAAGCCACACAAGCAGAATAGGGCATTTACTCATTTTATCATAGATGAAAAATGCACAGAAAATAATCAGTCGGAATGATTAACATTTGGACCAATAATGAACACTATTGTCTCCATCATTGGCATACATGGTAGTAGTATCCAGCATGGCAGGTCAAATATTTTGAAAGCTCCCTAAAGACCTGTCAAAAGTTGTTTATTTCAACTAATGGCAGCAGATCATCTCTATTCCTGTGATTCTTCTGATCTTATCGACCCAAATGCACGCAAATCTGTATTTTGTAAAACCACGCTATGAAAAATTCATATTTAATTGCCCAGCTGTGGCTTTATTACCACTATACATTTGTTGGTGAAAAAATACTCAACTGGATAGTATCTTTAAGTATAAATGTTGAAAACAAATTTTCACATCTAAAATAAGCTTGTAAGTGTAGTTCTTTAATTTGAGCTGACCAGGGTAGGATAAGTAAAGATGCTCTTCCTACAGTTTTACTGATGCTTTCAATGCTTTTTATTCTCACCCACCGATTCTATAAGTTGGTAAATGTCCCAACAGGACAAACATCAGTGTGAAGTAATTTCTCTAAACTTTTTAAATGTTTGATTTTAGACTTGCTGGTAGAAAGACATTTCCAGCATACTATATACAATAAACGATGTGCCAGTTTGCTGCTATATCAACATATATCAAGGTTTAACTAGGGTACAAATTCAAAACTCTTCATTCTTCCCCATGTAATTCCTTTTAACAAGATACCGATGTGAGGTCTTGGGTTGTTTTGAGATGTTTTAGGGGTTAATTTATTGACTCTAGTTTCATTTATATTCTGTGGTCTCTTTGTTTGATTAGATCAGCCTTGTTTCTGTTTTACTTTAGCTCTGTCCTTTCTAAGTGATTCTAGTTTATTATGTTCAATTGTGTTTGTTATGTCTAGTTAATAAGTTTGTTATGTCTAGTTAATGTTAGATTAATTTCTTAGTCCCAGTGTACTCTCCCTCGCCCACTGTGCCATTTTGTCTCTCTCTCCTCACACCTGCAACCTCTTAGCTAATCAGCCCAGGTTCTTTGTTCCAACATTCACTCTCCCAGTACTTATACACTTTTTCTCCTCTCACTCCTTCCTGGGTCCTCCTGTTAAATTCTGTTACTTCCTTGTGTCGTTCTGCTTGCTTTTTGTTCTTCTCTGACTCCCTGCTTTCCCTGTGATTTTTGTACGTTTTTGCTCTTCATCTTTTATTAAAACTTCAAATCTATTGGCCATCTGGGTTCTTCATCAACACGACCAATCATGAGAACCAGAGACGATAAAGTGCAAGATAAAAATGTTAAACTCTTACAAAATGCAAACATAAATACTTTTGGGCCCTTCTTTAAATTGGATACTATATTTCTAGACAAACCTCTGTCCTTACAGGCTGTTTAAGAAAGAAATTACTTGAAGAAGATACTTTCATCATCTGGAAACCTCAAAAATCAATATATGGGTCAAGTTCTGGTATCAAGATGTACCAAAGTTTTAAAAAACTGCAGCTTAAGCAGATACAAATTTCCATTATTGCTGTTCATACAGTTTAAAGATTTTTTATTGACATGCCAGAAAAAATGTTGGAATGACTGAATTTTTCTTCAGCTGCATGGTGCAAAGGTTAATATGCTTGACCGTCCTCCGCATGTTGCCATGCACTGCCAGTCAGCTGTCTGAAAGAATGTCCTAAGAAGATTCCCTTGTTTATAACAAAAAGACATTTAACTGTATAGAAATATAACTGACATTACAGCTGTAAAAATCATTATTTTAAAGAAAACTAGGATTACGTTGCTTCTCTGATTCAAATAAATTAGTTCATGTTACACATGATTGCTTAAAATTGTTACCTAAAATGATACGGTGAAACTAGGGTGTTTTTTCTCAAGGGTATCATGCTATGAGAATCTCAGACCAGCCTATGACTAATGTCTGCTGTGCTGGATACTGCTACTACCGTGTGTAGTCAGTGTTACAGAGGCTCTGCAGAGAGATCCAAAGAAGTGCAGCTTTCCCTACTGTAAGGATGAGTACAGCACTCGCTCTCATGCCAGCTTCTGCAGAGGAAAGTCCATGCACAATGTCAGTAGGAGGAGCAGATGATCCCAATATGAGGTCATCAGTGAGAACTGCTGATTTCCTCTGTAGAGATGACAGTGTTACTGTTGCTGCTCAGCTGTAGCCCCATTTACTGTGCAGAAATACTTTATGCTTACATTTCACAATGTCGCAATGTCCCGCTGTGAACTTAAGTGTGCAGATTCATAGAAGCAGCAGCCTTGCTGTTTTTATTCGATCACTTTGCGAGTTTCAGTGTGCAGGCACCGTTCACTGATCTATAAAAGGGGCGCTTCATCAGCCACTGGGGACGAGAGTCAAAGGACTCAGAATTAAACCCAGCTTAAAGCTAAATTACATTGTTATCTTATAGACACAAGCCAGCATTAAATCATCAAGGTGGTATTACTAATTAATTGACCTTGATAACGATGCCACAGTCTAAGACTCTGTGTTTACACAATAATGAAAAAAGACGTTATAAAATCATCCAACAAATTCAATGTGAGACAGATGAGGAAGATTTGTTCCAAATTTTACTGAAATAATACCAGACCATAATGATTTCTTGTCAATTAATTACTAATTATGATACTTATTTGTTTTGATTTTATATAAAGCCGTAAGCTAAAATTAGAATAAACCACCTCTAGTTTTAGGTGTAATCTTCAAATTATTATTACTTCATATTTAATAACTTTTTTCTTGTCTGTTTTCATACTAAGACTGCAAGCATTAGCAGCATTAGCTGGCAGTGTTAGCTAATTAGTCAGCACACAGGCATGCAGGGATGCTGCCAATTGACGTTTTAAAACAGTGTTCGCTAAGTAAGAGTGGAAAGTCCTTTGGTTTCCAGTGTGACTTTGTGTTTTTTCTGCCCTGAAATATTTCCTTCTTTAAGTTTTCTTTCGGTTTCTATGTATCTTTACGGTTCATCAGATACTGGGGATGACAGTCAAAGGACTCGTCCAGTGTGTTTGTGTTTTGGGAGTGCTGCGTCCTCTCAAAACACCAGTTCTGTTCAAGACGTCTTCTTATTAAAAGGGAGTTTTAATATACAGCTCTGGAAAAGATTAAGAGACCACTTAGAATTATCAGGTTCTCAAATTTTACTTTTTCTAGGTATATATTTGAGTAAATTGAACATTGTTCTTCTATTCTATGAACTTCTGACATGTCTCCAAAATTTCAAGCAAAAATTTTTATTTGTAAAAAATGAGAAATGGTCAAAATAATGAAACAGATGCAGTACTGTCATACCTCAAATAATGCAAAGAAAACAACAGTACTAATGTTTTAACTCAGGAATAGTTCAGAAATCAGTTTTTGGTAGAGTATTCATGAAGTTTTCAACGGGATTCAGTGCAGTGATCTCTTAATTTTTTCCATTCTTCGTAAGAGGGATCCCTCTTTGTCCTAAACTCTTTGGAGTCAGTTGGGCTTTCTTACATCTACAACATTTTATAAATATTTATACATTTATTTATCTGTATAAATAAATAAACTGAGAGAAAGGAAGTATTTAAAAACAACCTAATTTGTCTTTTTTTTTATAAGCAATAAAAACCTTTAGGAGATTTCTTTCATCTTGCTGGGTGACAGTTTACAGCAAACAGGTCTGGTCGCATCTTTAATTTTCACTGCTCTCTCATTGAATTGTCTCGAAGCTGTACCTCGCTATTTCTCAATACTAGAAAATGCTTCATGCCAAAATGGAGCAAATTGCTTTGTTCAAGCCTCGTCATGTGGAGTTTGCAGAAGAGTCTGACTTGAGGGTTGTAGTTTGCTGTCTCCTATGACAGTCATGTCAATATCTGATCCATAATGCTTCATAAAAATGCAACAACCAACATAAATGTGCTTGTTTCTGTCACTAGGCTGGGTGTAGATTATGTGTGGTATACTCCCTGAACAACCCTGTTGCTTGAAAGAATGAGGTCGACATGGTTCCCCCATATGATTTGAAAATGGGAAAAGTATGTTCAGCATGGTGGTGTGTTTATATGTAAATAGGTGTACTTGCGTGTTCACACTTCACATGCAGTCGGGCTCTCAGTGTGATTTAACACCCATCACTGAGTCTTGTGCTATTTTCTGATATCACAGAAGAATCTATTTTCCAGAGCGAAAACATCACACCTTACACACTCCTCCTACACATCAGTTCGTTTAACACTCCTCTGCTTCTAATATAAGCCTGGTACACCAGTGCATTCCCTTGACTTCATTAAAAATATTTAACGCAAATTCTACATCGAATTTGTTTTGAATAGAGATCGATCTCAGGTGCGGTATGCACATTTTATGTTAAACTGTGCAGAAGAAATTTTAGGATTTATGTTTACAGACCTCAGCGTCCATCATAGATAGACAGACAGACAGATATTTGTGGTTGCATGTTTATTGCATAACTATGACCCAAAAGGGAGTCAGTCACAAGGTTTCAAATGTATCACAATATTCGACTTCAAGTAAGTTACATTCTATCATTGCCTTTCTATGCATCAGATTCCAGCCAAGCCAAGCTGCCAGTGATTTTTGGGTCAAGTATAACCATTCTGCATGTTGCAATTTCAAGATGCCATTTATGCTGCACAGAGATGCTGCTGCTATCTACACCACTCACTTCAAAATGCCAAATGCTCAGAGTAGCTGACATCACAGACTTGTCTTTAATTTCTGATTAATTCAGCTAGTAATTATTGGACCATTTGGAGGAACTCAAACTGTGTATAAAGCCTTGACATTTTGGACGATACTTAAGTTTGTAAGGAGAAAAACAAATTAGACAATCACGTCATGTCACACAGTACTCACTCAGTCTTTATGCATTTCATTTGCGCAACATTGTAAGCACAATGCAAATGAGACATGTAACTATAAAGATACTTCATGCATGTAAGAGAATTTAAATGTTTTCTAAAATGTTTATGTGTCATAGGGTATTTTTTACCTCATGCTTTTGCACCCATGTAGAAACTTTTCAGAGACAGCAACATAATTGCAAGATTAGAAACAGCATGACAGCAACTCAATCTTCTAGTCAATGCTTGGTCAGATATTGTTTTGCTCTGAAGTTTAGCACAATCCTGTTTCGATTGGCATCGTTTAAGAGCAAACAAATCCTTTTCTCTAAAGTTTCCTGTGCTCTAAAACAGCATACAAGTCATTTAGGTGGAATGACTTGGTGCTTCGGTGAAAATGTTGAGTTGCAGGGGGTGAACAGAGTGTGTTGCTGACCATCACATCGATCTAGAAGCTCCCCAGCTGAATAGACTGAGGACTTTCTGACAGACAGGCAGCAACCCAAGAGACAGGAGATGCACTGACCTATTCTGAGCTGCTTATCACTCAGCAGAGGAGGCTGAATGGTGTTGAAGCTACTGGAAAAATCAAGAAGTGTAATCCTCACAATGCCATCACCCCTATCCAGGTCAAAGTGAGAACACAGCAGCGGACAGGTCTACCCCTCTATAGCGAGAGAGAAACCCCTCTCGCTATAGAGGAGAACTGTTTCAAGCACATAGCACTTAAGTAGAACCTGTGACTAGAGGAAGAGGGCTAAAATATCTAAGGAAGTTCAAAAGCAGATGAGATAGAAAACAGTCATTGACATCTATCAGCCTGGTAGGAGTTGTAAGCCATTTCTTAGGCTTTGGGCCTGTAGTGAAAACCACAACCCAAACATGGAGAAAATAAGGAACAGTGATGAACCTTCCCAGGTGTATTCATCTCAAACAAAGTTATTTCAAAGGTGAGCTGATGACTGATAATGCGCTTTACTCCGGTCAGCCTTCCTGTTGTCTGCCTTTTGCTCTCTTCGCCTCTTTCTCAGCCTGAAAGAATGACAGACATTCCTGGACATGTGGGCAATACTGTCCCCTCTTAAGCAGCTCCTTGTTCTTTGACTTCATGTTAGAGATCTTAATGATGTGCACGTAGTTAATTTTGTTTCATCTGATTCTGATCATCAGCTGGCTTTCTCAGGTTTTTAAGCAAAGACAAATATGTTGATATCTCCACCAACCACCCTGCAGAGGTGCTGTAGTGAAACTTCTCATTAAAGGTTCCTTCAACCACCCAACTATCATTATTAATTGTCTACTTACATCATCTGCCAGTGTTTGCCCCCTAAATCCATCCTGAATTTGAAAAATATATGAACTCAGAAAAGCCAAAACACTACAGTGTTGCAATATTACACACTTATAGTGGGTCGTAAGACGTACCTGAAAGTAATTCCATTTGTCAAAATCTCAATATTTCATTCCGGTTTTCAAAGAAGTCTTTTTAAAAATATTCTCACCTGTTTGAGTTCTCAGACAGGAATGTGACTGTGACCAAACGTTCTTCGTCTTTGGCAGTTTTGTGGCTTTGCTCTATATCTGCCTCTCCAAAGTTTATGCTATTCATCTCTGAAGTCCATTTGCAGTTCGTCCGTCAACACAGAGTGGAGACAGCCATGACACCCAGCTTGCATCAGTTGAAACAACAAAAATACACAAGGCATTGCATCACAGACTGAAAGAAATGAAACATGGTCATGACTGCATTAGAAATCAGGAGATATTTACCTTCTGAGCCACATATTTCTGCGGCTTTTGGCCCCATCTGCTTCAGATTTAAGTTCACGTCTCTATAAGAAGTGTTTTTGAGCAAACCTCGCTTGTTCGATTAGTCTTGTGTTTTGTCTGCTGCTGCCAAAACACTGATGACCTGTCACAACCGTATTGGCATTCGCTCAGGTCAGAGGCGCTGTAGTGTGTCGCTCTCATTCTGAACTCTGTCGGCATCTATCAGCGTGTGCACATTGCAGCACAGGCAGGGCTTCTTGAACTGACGCCACGAGAGCTTGTGATTACTCCCGGGATTGCTTGTTTGCCGGGGACATCATCACTCCTCTCTTCAGCCACGGTTAAGGTTACACAAGGGATAAATTGTGATTGGCAACTTAACAGACCATGTTCGGAGGACTGTGTGGAAGACAGAGGTGAAACATGGTACTATCATTTACCATATTGTCCTGCAGCCATGATGCTTGTGCACCTGCAAAACCTCTTTTATATACAGCTTATAGGCTTTTATTTTACTCTGTTTTAGCTCTGTTAGATTTCTGAAGTAGTTTTTGAAGCATTTTTTTTTTACATTTTTGTTGGTACCACACTTGCTGACATTTGTAACAGTATCTATTCAGTCTATACTGTAGAATGACATATATTTTAGTGTTTTAAGTGTCTATACCTAATATTTTTTGGCTGCCTTGGTCAAAATGTTGCGATGTAATGGAAAATCTCTGATTTCGTGCTTCAATCAGTGGTCTGTGGTCGCTAAGTGTGACACATGCAACCCTAATTTAGATATAGCAAAAACAAAGACAACCCATGTCAAATATAAAGCACTGTCTGATATTTTCTAGGGAAATTGTGCAGTGTGAATATTGTTGCAGCCAATGTATTTTGCCCATCTGTGAGCACTTCTTCTGCCATCTCCCCCCTTCATCGTTTGAGCGTCTGACTATAATAATAGCTGGATTAACACCTGTAACTTGCTGTCCTGTTTGATGTGATTGTGTTACATCAGCAAGTTATGTATGATTTTTTTAAAATGTACAAAATATAATATGGCCGCTGACAAGCATGGTGTAGAATCTGTGATGCTGTGGGCTATTTCCACTTCCAAATGGCCGGGGACTCTTGCCAGAGATTATATCGCAAACCTTTCAAATTGCCAAGACATAAAAAAGATGATCTTTGACATAAAGCTAATTGTACATGATTGAGTCCAAAATATTCAGCTAAATCAACGTAAGAAAGGTTCCCAAGATCAACGTTTCTCTATGGCCATCGTAGTTGGTAGACCTGAAACCTAGGACTTAGAGATGAGATCATAAGAGAAGACTCTTGATAATTTACAAATATTGTGCAAAGAGAAATGCTGAAAGATCCATTTTATCCTCCATAGGCAGTGGAGTGTTGTTTGAACGACACTTTGAAAACCCTTCTTCTATCTTACAATTTAGGGAGTTTTGAGGAGAATGGCTCCAGGAAATACCATAAACTGGAGTGTAAACACATGCTAACCCACTCTGAAAGCAAGAAATTGGTTACATCTGCTAGATGGATTCTGCTTCGAATCAGAGGAGAATCAGAGAGTGCTACTCGTCAGACATTCATACTCCAATGAATGAGAGTTTCTTTGTCTTGACAATACAAAGGCTTTTTATCCAGCCCTAGTCATAGATCTGAGTGATAATATACATTTGTGATATTTCAGTCAGACTCAGTGTGATATGGAGCTAATTTGGAGTTCAAAAGCTTTCTTGCTAAATTAAAATGGTGAACATGTCAGAATAATACCTTCTAAACTTTTTTATGCTCCCTCTGACAATTGACATTGTAAGTGGCTTTTGGGGCAAGATGACTCATTACATCAGCTTTTTTGCAGCTTTGGGCTTGTTAAGCAGTAGCTGAAAAGAGAACCGTTCCAAGCACATGTTAGCAGGAAGACATTAAGCTATTACACATCCAAAACTGGGATCTCTCTTTTATAAATTTCTGTCTTAGAGCAGCAGGGATAAAGTCATACCAAGCCCAGCAAATTGAGCAGCACAAATAGAAGTGGAGCTGGAAAGTTGGTTTGTCACCCAGTTGCACACAACTGAACCGTTCTCTGTAAACATAAAAGACCTTTTTGACATGGAATGTAAACACTTTCCTCGCTCTCAGCTGCCCGAGGCCCCAACTCAGCAGGAGATGAAAAGCCAGGCCAGCAGCAGGCTCGAGATGCTTTATCTCACTGCCTCTATGCGCTGCATTATACGATGAGCTACATTACAGCTCAAGTCCTTTCCTCCATCACGGATGTATGGTTCCACCATCTTTAAAGGAAAACGCAAACCTCCAGAGAGATATGATGCTTCTCTACTCAGAAAGCCTGATTCTTTCTGTGTAAAACCGCAGATATTATAGGCTCCAGTATAGAAAGTGGAAACAAACTGGTGGGTTTGCTGCACAGGCTTGTACAATATTAGGAAAAACATACAATTTCATCAGTGTGATTAATATTGTGGTGCTGATTTCAGTTGTGAATGACCTACTTCCTTTGCTCTTTAGATTTATTCCCACCATTACAATTTCCCCACCTCTTTCTGTAAACTTTAGTTTCATAGTCATCTCAGGTTTTTACACATATATATTAGTTGCATGCACTTGAAAGATCATGCAAATTAGGTGAGGATGTCGTTCACCAGAACTCTGTTGCCTTTTAGTGCAGCCAATAGCTATTTCCCTTTCTTAGGAGTTGGCAGTAGTGACATTCAAAGAGTAGTTGCTCTATTTTATCTTTTCGAGTTTTTAACTGTCATGAAACCTGCTGGATTTAGAAATGTTGGCCATCTTTTGGAAATTGTAACAGTGAGGCTCTACTTTCTGTAGAGCAGGGTTCAGTATTAAAGCTTCAACAGAGCTACTTAAATAAAATTGTTTTCCCATTTGGGGACCATTGCTGTAGGAAACACAAATAGAGACTTCTGTTTTAGTCATGCTAGCCATGATATTGATACTGATCTGCTGTAAATACGATTCTAAAGACAGTTTCATTTTGTCAGTGCTTTTCTGTTGTAAGATCCTGTTTAACAATGACTATGTTATCTCACAGATGCAACGTGATGTCTCCTCCCCTCCTACTCTAAATACTTAATGAATTGTCATATCAAGGAGATTAGAAATTAAAAATGTATTCCTAACAACTTACTGCATCTCTAGTTCAAGAACATTGAAACAGAGTTTCTGAAACTTTAAAAAGGATGGATGGATATTGGCAGTGGGACTTACGGTCCATCCGGTGGTGAAAATGTGAACCAAGCAAGAGAACATCTAAAATAGGGATAGTGTCTAAACTTTATCCCAAGTTAGTTTCTGAGTTGGTAGAGACCTCACAATCCCAAATGTAAATTTGATCTAAAACGGTGATCATTTTCTTCGGCAGTACCTGCCCTGCAGGGCTTGACAAAATCAAAGGCTCACAACGTGACCTTAACTTTAATACCTGTAACTTTAAACCCCTTTGAACTTCACTCAAGTATCCCAGATGATAGCCTAATAGATTAAAAAGTACTTATTTAAGTTCTTATTTAAGCACTTATCTAAACGGTCAGATGTGACCAGGCCAAGCTGAAGGAAATGAATACTAAATTTAATCAAAGAGCAAATAATGACTTGTATAAAAGCTAAAACTGAAAGTTAAAGTCAGGTTATTGAATGACAGCTGACAGAATCTGAACACTGTCTGTGTTAATGACAATAATGGAAAGATTCACGATATTAATATTGTTGGATATGAACTTGTAAATGCTTTTTGTTATTTTATTAAACCATTAAAATCATCATGTGATATTCATGGAGATGTGCTCCCCTCGGGGTGTGCATGCGTGTGTGTGGGTGAGTTTTCTCCAGATACTCCGGCTTCTTCCCACCGTCTGAAAACATGAGTGTTAGGTTAATTGGTCTCTCTAAATCGCTCTTATGTGTGAGTTGTTCTTTGTGTTGCCCTGGCTATCCACGCAGGATGTAACCCAATCTCCTGTGACATAACTAAAGCATTTTGAGCTGCCATTTAGCAGATGTTTTTTCCTTTTGAAAATAAGAGCATGTGGCGATTTGCTGTCTGTTTTAAACAATTGGACAGGTGTACCTAATAAAGTGGTTAGTGAGTGTCTGAGTCTGAATATGTTTTTCAGACATCTGAGGACATAAAGTTTGAGGCCCTAATGTGTGACGATAACACTCATGAATGAGGGTCTGAATTATTCAGAACCTCTTTTCCGTTACGACCCGCTCTGTGGGAACAAATTTCCAGTAAAATTCTACTTTGCATTTCAGATTTTCTTTAGTGATGTACTTTGTGAGAGCATGAGCCCGAGGCAGACAGCGTGATTACCCCCATGGAGCTAAGACCGTGCCAGCGCTTTTACTTTTCTACATCACATTCAAAGATATACTGTACATGCAGTTTTTCAAGATCAGCATCCATTTATCCTGTCCAGTTTGGCATTTCTTGGCCGGTGTTTATCAGAGTATAAAGTGATTAAGGGAGATGCAGGGAATTTGTTTTAATAAGCTTTAGGAAATCCCTTAGAGGTTCTCAGCAGCTTCTAATCAATGCCTGTTTGATAAAAGCAGAAACATTTCTTATCCTTGTCAGTAAGTGTTTCCAGTAAAACCTTATTATATTTTTCTCTTCATTCATCCTGATGATGTTCACTCGGATTTAAGCCAGAAGTGCTAATGTCTCTGAGCTCCACTGCTCATCAGGGTTGTGTGGGATGGTCTGGATCATGCATTATAGATAAGATGTGTCTGGGTGTTTGCAGGCTAAGTGTTTCTCTGCCTTTTGGCATCAGGCTCACAAGCTGGAGGCTAAAGTGCGACACATGTTGTTATTGTCTCAGACTAACACAACCAGCCTCAGTTACTCGTCAGTTCTTTACTCTTTGTGTGCGTTGCATGGAGGAGTGCGTTTGCTGTGACATATCAAACACCGCTGAGTCCAGGGAAAGAATGTTTGACACCCTTTGTGTTCACGCCTTCGGGGAGCCTCAGTATCCGTGGCAGCCACCATGTCAGACCCCTGAGACTGCTGGTTTTCTCCTCTATTATTATGGCTATATATACACGCGCTCTTTATATAACACATGTATTTATAATGTTTTCCCGTCTTGGTGCAGCCCAAATGAGTTGCACATTATGACAAGACTGTACAGCTTTTGAATGTAAAGCACTTTGAATCGACTTGTTGCTGAAAATGTTCTTTACAAATAAAACTGCTTTGCCTAAAATCAGAGGCTGCAAATCACCATGGAGTGATCAGAAGCAACTTTTTTAATAAAATCTTGCTGTTGAGCTTTAAATAGTTATCTTTACTTTGATTTCTTTCCAGCAGCTTGATTGACTAATTATTATCTGGGATCTATGGGTGCTGTAAATATAAAGCAGAAAGACTTTAGGTCTTTTAAAGGATTTGTTTACTGATTAGAAGTCATAATCCCTTTGGCATCATTTAGTTGTTCTTTCCTTTCTTTGTTTCCTGCTTGTGTCCTTTCTGCTTTCTTCCTAATTGCCTTTCTTCTTCAGGACTTGCCTTCCTTTCCTACTTCCTCGGGCCCTTCCTTCTTTCATGCCGCCCTCATACCCTTCCTTTCTTCCTTGGGTTCTGACATTTTCTTTCCTTTCTTCCTTCTGTCCCTTCATTTTCCCATGCTACCTGTATTCTTTTTCTTATTCCTTCTTTGTGCCCTTCCTTCTTGTCTTTCTCTTCATGTGTCATTTCTTCTTTGTGACTACATCCTCATTTGCCTCATTTTTTCTTCAGTCCTTGACTCTATCCATCATTTTTTCCATCCTATTTTTCTTTCTTTTTTCCTGTACTCTGTCATTCCTTCTTCCCTTTGCTTCAATCTTCCTTTCTTGTGTCATTTCTTCTTTCCTCCCTTTTGTCTTTGCGTCATTTCTTTTCCTCTTATTGACGCAGAGATTTGGGTCTTTCCTTTTGCTTAATGTGTTTTTTTCCCAATTTGTCTATCTTGTGTCCTTCCTTTGTTCCCTTCTTTTGTTCTTCTGTTTTATTCTTTCTTCAGATTCCCGTTTTGTTCCTTGTGCTCTTCCTTCCTATCCTCCCTTGTGTCATTCCTCCTTTTCTTTCTTTCCTCCCTGATATCCTTCCCTTCCTTTCTTTTTCAGTGTCTGGGTTTTGCAGGTTCTATGTGACGTGTCTCTACAGAAGAATTTTCTATAAATTCATCTGGCATTTTAAATGAGCATTGAGGACTGAATGTGGAAAATTTGGGTTTGGGAAAGTATGCAATATTTTTATGAAAAGTCTGTGAAAATAATTTGACACAGAAAATTGTACTGTCTTAGACTATGTTTTAAAAAAAATATGTTGCACTTTATTTTTTTTTTACTTTTTTTTGCAGAAACTAGATTGCTCTTTCGAGATGAGTTGAGCTAAAACTGAAATGATACACTGAAAAATAGTTCAGATTTGTTTCAGATTTGAATCCTGCTGCCAACCACATCTCCTTGTTCTTTGAAGAAATTTGTTGTTTGCGTTGCTTTAATAAACTGAGTGTTTGGATTTATACAGTGATCTTTAGCAAATCACAAGAGATCTTTATAACAGAAACATGTTCACATGTTTTCATGAGAGAGAAAATGCCCAGTAGCTCTTTAATTAGAGTCAACTTTAGGACTCCCGTGTGTGACGAGTTAACATGAATACTGATGTTTCTCAAAGCTGCTTCAAACTGTGAGATAAACATATTTTTATTGAAGGCAAACTGTCTACTTTAAAACCTAATTTACAAGCAAAGTAATGCTAATTCAGGTGAAACTGAGCAAAATCTCTGTGAAAATTAGACATTTGACACGCAGGCAGTTCTGACAGGTGCAGCAGAGAGATTTCCATGGCGAGGACAAACTGTCTGGAAATGCTGCCTTTTCGTTCCTTTTTTTCCTCCTGTTTTTGTTGTTTTGTATGTATGCTGGCACAACGAAATTGAAATTCACCACTGAAAGACGAGGGACAGCTTTTTTTATTTGGTTCTGTTCTAGTTTTATGACTTAAAGTAATCTTTTAATATATAAATTGCTTCTTAAATATAGTAATTAGTTCCAGATGCTAACAATTGTGTCGTATTAAACTTATTATACTGAAATTGACATATGTAACTACGTGTCTTTGGATTTGTTTTTTGCTTTGACTTCGATAATTGAAAGCACCTTGCTAATTCCTATTTAAATTCTTTTAAATGTTTCTGCAAGAAACATTTTATAACTATGCAGTGATTTTATATCAGCCAATCAGCTTTGTTATGAGAATGACATCAGGGGCGACACACTTTTTTCCTCCTAAAGATTTTAGCTAAATATTGTTTTTCTACCCTGGTAGAGATGCATGTACATATTGTTACATTAAAGAACAAACTAAATAGATTTTATGTGGACTTTATGTGATAGACAAAGAAGTAGTTCATCATTGCAAAGTGGGAAATCAACATCATTAGTGTGTAGTACATCATTTGTACTTTGCCTCTGTTAGTGTAGATTTTCTAGAACTGTCTCTCACTACAAATTCAATTCCATTTTTTTAGCGGCGTCTCTAAACTCTCTGCAGATCTAGAAACTGGAACTTATGCGAAATTAGCAACAAAGCCCAAGATAAATCGGATTGGATGGAAAACCTCAGTTTTCTAGTCTTGCCACACGTTCTTAATTGAATTTAGGTCTGTACTTTAATTGTGATGTTCTGTGATCTAAATCTTCCTATTTTTATTGTTGTCCTGATAGGAGGAAAGCATTTATCCTAGTATCAAACCCTATTTCGTTCTCTAAAAGTGTTTCTTCCTTTCCATGATGCTGTCACCACTATGTTTCACTGTGGGGATGTTCTCAAAAAACACGGTTTAGCTTTTAAACCAGAACGTTTACCTTTGTTCTGTGACCAGAATATTGTCAGTTAAATTATACCTTTCAGATTATGGACTGAATGGTGCTCTGTTGGATGTCCAAAGCCTTGGATGTTGTTTTATTACTGAACTTTGCTTTAAACGTCTCCACAACTTTATCCCTCACCTGTGTGATGTATTTCTTTGCATTTTGTTTTTAAGGTTTTTTGTTATACACGTTTTTGTTTACTTTTCCTTCTACTTCAGAATTATGTGCTGTTTTGTCTTGTGTTATCACATAAAATCCCATAAAAGTTTGTAGTTATAATTGTGAAACATTAAACATTAAACATGTGAAACATTAAATACATTTGCTAGATATTATTATTTCCTAATTGGAAACGCTTTAAAAGTAAACATTTTGCTGACACCTTCTGCCAATGAAAGAGCTCTGAAGTAACTACAGGACTCAGGTTCTGCACACTGAATGCAGAACTTTCTCATTCAAACAGCCTCTAAGATGAAATTGGATCTCTGTCATGTATCTGGTCAAGCCCCCCAATTCCTGGTGGTTGGTCTCCAGCTGCTGAGCTGATTCAGGGAACAGAGATGGCTATTTGAGAATAAAGTTCACAGGATAATGTATTCATGAGGAGATCAAAGTCTGGAAGTTCAAGCTCGTTTAACGCTGAAACTTGCGGCTCTAGCCTCTTAAAGACGCTCAGAGACCTGGAGTAGCACAAAAGCTGAGATGTTCTCCTACTCTTTATTCAGAATTAGACATTTTCTTTCTCTTTCCGGCAAACAAGCATGACAGTTTTTTTTTTTTAAGTCAGCAGCATGTATGCTTCATAGTGTGGTAGCAGAGTGTGTAAAATGTTGAGACATTAATGGTGCTTGGGGTAGATTGAGCATATTTATCTAAAACGGCAGGTCCAGCAGGTGCTTTGTTCACAGAGATGGATGAAAGGAGAAACGTGTTGTTTAAAGGTTGTGAATACTCTTGATCTGTGTTCTCTCTGATCATTTGAGCTTTGTTATTCCCTCTGATGTGTACAAAGTGTCTTGCAGAGCTGCCATGTTCCTCATTTTTCAAACCTGATGCAGGGAAGACATTATTAAAACCACGTCTTGGTTCCCTGTTTTGTGATTACCAAGCAGCAGCCCATTTATTTAAATGTCTCCTCTGGCTGTCCATAAAGTAGCACAACTCCACAGAGACAGGCAAAGGGCTGTGGACACTTCCTGTTCTCAGAGGTCATAGATCTGCGGCCCACTCCCCGCATTCTTCTAGGTCACGCTTATGAGCCAGAACAGACATGAGGCTGATCGGGTGGAGTATCTTTTTAAAATTTCCATTAAGTAAATATTTATCTTTTTGTGTTTTATTAGTTGAACAGAGTGTCAAGGGATATTCGATTACTTATCCTTGCCGTCTTGTTTTCCTGAAGTGTAAATACGGTGTGAGACAGAAGCCTATTTCTTTTCAGCCATCCTTAAAATGGGAAAGACAGGAAAACATTCAAAAGAGGCAGATGTGTGCTAAATTTACAAGCAAAGAAATGGTTGAAATAAAATGTTGTCCCTGATGTGCTTGCCTATATCTAGAGTTAGAGCAGTGTTAAAGTTAAGAGTATAAAATCTTAATATGTCACGAATAAAGTCACAAAATTTTGAGAATAAAGTCGAATTATCTCAGAAATAAAGTCAAAATATCAACAGAATAAAGTCAGAATATTACAAGAATATAGTTGTATGACACAAAACTCGCATACAGGAAAAGGTTGTAGTAATATGAGAATAAATTTATAATATGATTTTGTTTTCCTACGACTTTATTCTCGTGATATTCTTGAAATTTTATTATTTTTATTTTCTTAGCTTGAACGTAGTACTCCATTTGAAAAACAAGGCTGGACAAATAAAAATGTTGATCTTGCGCACATTGAAGAAGATATTATGAAAAGTAAACAAACTCTCCAAAGCCTTTTGCTAGGGGACTGCAGCATTTTTTTTTTTTTTTTTTTTTCTCTGTAGGCTTATACTGCTGCAGTTAAATAATCATTTATTCTGGGTCTGTGTACACATCTGCTCCACCTCAATAAGTGTGAAAACAAACCGATTGCTCTTGAACTCCTCATGAGCTGTAGTTCATTCAGTGTGTCTGCGTCCTCAGGTATGAGAAGGTCCCCGTGATCCTGGTGGGAAACAAGGTGGACCTGGAAAGCGAGAGGGAGGTGTCGTCCGGCGAAGGCCAAGCCCTGGCAGAGGAGTGGGGCTGCCCCTTCATGGAGACCTCAGCTAAAAGCAAAACTATGGTAGATGAACTGTTTGCAGAAATTGTTCGGCAGATGGACTACGCCGCCCAGCCAGACAAGGATGACCCCTGCTGTTCCTCGTGCAATATACAATAACCCCCCTGGGGGGTCTTTTGACTTACAGGAGACAAACTCGTTCTTAGACACACACACATGCACACGTCAGCTACATTTAGGACAAATTCACGTTTGAATGCAATTGATATCAGCTCAGCGGAGCATAAAAACTCTCTGACACGATAATTAATAAAGACAAGTGAGTAACGCATACATCTTGGATGAGAAAAACAAAGGATATGCCACAAGAGAATTTGACAAATGATAAAGTGGAACATGCCCTCGCCTTATGTTAGTTTTCTTGTTGTTTGTTTTGATCTTTTCAGGTATAGAGGAGATAGATCCTCGGCAAACAATCACATACTGCAGTCTTTACACAGAGGTCCATTTTTCCATGACTTGACTCCACATCAATCCAATAAAGCTTTCCTGGAAACCAGCCGTTTCAGATATTTCAGAGTACTAGAGATGCTATATGTTAATTTTTTTCCTCCAGTTTAGTTTGTGCAGTGGCCATCGGAAGTTTTTTCTACTCATCACAGGGCTGAAATACAGGGGTGACCTGAAGGCGCCTCCATTTTCTAATACTTTTTTTCAGTTGATCAAAACAGCATTGGAAAGAAAAATGGGTAAGTCTGTTTTTCTTTTTAACAACACATGCAGCCATCTCTTCCGTTTTCTCACATAGCAGTCTTTCACATATTGTGTGATGTTTTCTTTTCTCCTCTTTGGGAGACTCTGACAGCAGATTGCTGTGTAGTAGTGTAACTAAATGCTTCATTCTGATGGGACAAAGAGTATTTTCATTCTTTGAATTTCCACCAAAGACTATCACCGTACACTTTATTCAAGAATGATTGGCGCTCAAGGTGAAGATGCCAACTTTTCCTTCCCCCCTCGGCAATCAGTATGAAAAGAAGCACTTGAGAGTTGCAGCGTCCTTTCTGTGCTGAGAGGATTCAGACTCATGTTGATGAGTAGTAAAATGAGGAGCTTGACAACAATAACGGTAGTGTAAATATTTTGTATTGACAGTGCCAGCTCAAACAAAGACTCTGACTCAACACATGGATCGTATGCATGGCCAGAAAACAACGACAAAAAAAGAAAGGACTCTTATTGTTTGAGGTGGATCTAGGCTGCGGAAATGTGCAAATCAAACATGTCTGGATCTGGACACTGTTCAAGCTGTACATTTGTGTTGGGCACGGGGAGCAAACATTTCCCCCATGTGGCCATTTTCACTGTTGATTTTCTATTTTTTTATGTAACCATCTACTCTCTGTCCCTCTACAAATGGTGACATTGTTACATTTGACGACTGAACAATAAAAGTGCGTTCAACACTCGAGTGGAGCTCTGACAGCCTTCATGTAAAGCAGAATGAAGCGAATGACCCAACACCTTCACTTCGAGGAATGCTAATTAAATACTGAGCCTTGCAAAAGTATAGTGTATCATGCATTCATAATCAGCCACCCTTTAATTTTAAGGTTGTGCTGGGATAGAGTAAATCTCCTTGTTGACAGTGTTAATGGGGAAGTATTTTGAGCATTTTATATATATATATGTATATATATATATAAATAATTAGAAATGTGATGATTGGGAAAAATCGAAACAGGAAAACTATGCTTTAATTTTGGGTACAGAGATATTTAGATGGGAATACCTGATTCAAACTCTGAAAATAATTCTGTCCTTTAATGTACAATGCATTAATTTATTATAAATGAATTGATGGACAGAGGGACGTTTTAAGCTCATTCTTTTATTTTAAAATGACCAAATGCCCAAAGCTAACACTGCTTAAAAAAAAAGTTAGAAAATCCTTACATCGCTTTCCTGCCATTATACTTGTGACCACAAGGTGGCCCCTTATTTTTTTCACGAGGTATTAAGCTGGAGATGAATGTCACGTAGGTACAGATGTCTGAGGTAAAAAAAAGAAAAAGGGAAAAAGGTACAAAGTAACCTGGAAAGGTGTTGAATCCATTTATTTTTCCAAATTTATATAGGCATAGAAAAAGAAAACAATATATTGAAAAAATGCTTGGATTTTCATCCTTTGCTCAATGTCTGTTATCTAAATCTTGTTTCCATCCATTCATTCAGGTTCCATATTTAAAGCCAGACTACTAAGGTCATGTCTGCAGTATTATGTACGAAACATCTTTATTTATACTTCTAAGACAGGTAAAAATAAAAAATAAATTAATCTGAAAAATTTCAGACTATTGAACCTCTTTCTGTAGGTTAACATTCACTTCATATTTCAATGGCTGGCTATTATTGGACTACGTCTGGCAGACAAGATATTCATCTTCATAACAACCCAGGATAACAGATCATGCATTTTTATTTACAATTCATTTTATATTTAAGAAGAAAATTACAATGTACTTAGGGTTGAATTCCAGGATGAATCTAAAATTACTCAAACCTTTACAGGTGAACTTAATGTGACCTTCTCTAAACTTGTATGTATATTATGAACTCTTCAATGTTTCAGTACTTTTTGCACAACTTGCTGGATGGAGCTTAAAAATCCACAACTGCTGTTTGATCCATAAATCCAGCAATAAAATCCCTGGTTTGATCAGAACTAGCATTTAGAAAGTTCTCCTCTTCGAGCTTTTCACATTTGGACATCATGAGACCAAGACAACACCGAACAACTGATCAACAGTGCCTTGTGGCCAGGCTTCAAACAGGATGTTCTCAAAGAGAAACGGCCACTACTGAGTCATCAGCTGGTTGGAAATGGAGACAGAATGAAGGTCAGAAAGGCACAGAAGTTGACATCTTTGGCCACATACCATTGTGAACCTGAGCATCATGAAAAGGTCTCTGCGGAACCAGATGATGATTGTACAAAGGTGAGTACAATGGTACTAAGTGTCACATTAGACCATTTGAAACCATTTACATCGGTGTTGTCTGCGTGGTAAGCGACCAACAAGGACACCAGCCACCAGGCATTGGCCCATGAGTCTTTACGCTGGACAGGGTCCCACTGAGTCTGAGTGCTGTTCTCTGATGAAAGTTGATTCACACTGAGAAGAAATTATAGTGTCAATGAGAGTGCTATTAGTTGGCCACTGTTATCACCAGGGGAGTCTTTGGTGGTGGTGTAATAGTCTAGGCATGTGTGTCTAGTCGATACAGAAACAACCCCAAAACTACCTGAGTAACATCATACATCTAGTCATTGCCCCCTTACATAAACAGCACAGATCTAATTTCATCTTCATGGACGCATCATTACCTCCAATGGAGTGGTCTGCACTATCGCCATGTAGAGGCTTGTAACTCTGTACCCCAGAATCTCAATGACCCTTAGGAAACAATAAGTTGTTGTTAAGATGTCATTTTAGCATACCTTTTCAGAAAATGTCACCAGAAAGCAAAATATCCCTGCTTTTATGCAAGGAGTGTAAAATGCAATCTGGAGGTAACTGACAATTCTCACTAAAATATATTTTTTTATTTAAGCTCTTTTTACTTATTTGATTTTCTCACAATAAAATTAAAAAAAAAAGCCTATTTCTGACTTTATTTTTCACTGTGGCGCTTTATACACTCCTATCAGGTGAGCGAGGTCTCAGCGGGGATCATTAGGAGCCGCAATCCTTGTGGCATCACTCAGTCTGCTGCAGGGTCGTTTGCACTGGTGGTAGCACATAGTCACATAAAGCGCAAACACCCCTAGTGACTAGTGAGGAGGCTTAATGAGAATAAACTACCAGATGTATACAGAGTTCAGCCTAATTGTGCAGTTTCATCTTGTTACATCGCTCAAGTCCATGCAAAGTTAAAGGCAAGAAAAACTTTCGAGGATCTTGATGCAGTGTCGTGAGATAATTAATTTGCAGAGGGAGGGAGAAAAGCTAAAATCAGCTTAAAAGCAAATCCCTGAGCATCACAGCGTAGGTTTATGAATTAAATTGGTGCTGACTCACTGTTACCTGTTCCCAGCTCTGTAAAGCCAGCAGCTTGGAGGCTTAGAGATGCAGCAGTGACAAAACAATCTTTTTGTTATCCTCTACATCACTGTGTCAAATGTCAGAATGAAAAGGGTGAGGAGTGTTGACAATGAGTCACCATCCCCATCTGCCCCCTGGTTGGGGCAGTGTAGTCCCCCCCTTCCAAAGACATCTGCGTGGGAGACATGCAGCAAAAACGCAAAAGCAAAGGTCACATCCAAAATGTCTGCTTTCTGGCTCCAGGGGCGCACGAGTTCAAGAGCCTGCCTTTCCCATGGACCAGAGGAACACCCTGCAAGCACAGCACTTTTAAGGATAAAAGGAGATTCCAGTGCACACAGCAAACAAAAAGAGGGCTTTAAAGAGCTTTAATCGCCTCATTGATCTGTGAAGCAATAAACTCTGTGAGAAAATCTAGCTTTTGTGTCTGTTCAGGTCAGAGGAATGGTGGAAATCAATACAATGCAGAGTAGAGTGCTATGAAAAATATATTCCCCCTGTACAGGTTACTTGTTTTGTTTTGCTTGTTTTACAGTCAAATGTTTCAGATTCAGACATTTTAAATTCTGATAAATACAAAATCCAGTCATTAAATGACTTGATTAGATGGAGTTGATGTGTTAACTTAGTTTCGAGAGCTGGGCCACGCCCAAACCAAACGGCGGCCTATTTATACTCTGCTCAAACACTCAACTCAGTCTGTTGTGTTTCGTCAAACCCGTGACTTTTGCTGCGATTACAAGCCTACAAATTCAACTCGCCACTGAAGACGACGTGGCTATCCGGCTCTTCCCTTCAGATTCGGACGATGATCTTCAATACTCCATCTGCTGCCGAACATTTTCCTCTTCCAGTAATTAGTCAGGCTCCAAGTCGCAAACACCATGTGCTCGTTCATCTTCGCTACTCAAGATCCGGTTCATCAGCGCCGTTTCAACATCCGTCCGAGATTCATCCTTCACCTCCAACATCCCAGTTATGTGACCATGCAACGCTAAGAGACGTCAGACATCAGACTCGAACTTCCGGGCCACCGCCGCCTCCCGGAGTCATTCAGCCAAACAACACCAACACTTCCACATCCCAGCGCTCCACCGCAGGCGTCTCAACTCGTCCAGGTCTCAACCTCCACGCCTCCGACGCTCTCTACAGGAGAAACAAATCCGTTTTCAGCCGCTCAGTCAACAACGTATGTTTCCTCCTCCAAAATATCCGGTGACGGCATTTCCGACACCAGCCCGCAATGAGTTAAAGGAAATGGAAACAAACTAACAAACCAGCAGACCTCTATCGGAGCGTCAGGTTCCTCCCGGATCACCGCGGACTTCCAGAGTCTCTCAGCCAAGCAACAGCAACATATCCACATTTCAGCGTTCCTCCTCAGAAACTCAACAGTCAACAGCTCCACCACTGAAGTCCAAACATCCAGGGCTTCCGCTTCTTTCTCAGTGTCCGCTTACTCCTCCAGCATCTCCGGCGACGTCATTTCCGCCCCCACACGCAACTATTCCGGACCTCTACTCGCACCCACAGCTCCCCTAGTGGGAGCCAGGTTGTATTACACTCTCTGCCTGCATCCTCTCTGTTTGAGCTTCAAGGCTCTTTTCCGTACCGTCATTTCATTTCCATTCTCCCAAGCTTCACAAAGTATGAACATTTAAATATGTTTTACTTTTTGTACCTTAGCAGGACAGTAGTACATCTTCACTTGTCTTAAAGAACACCGATACCAGTCTGAACAGTAGGTTTCATTTTATTTACAAACCTACTAAAAATCTCTCCTTCGCTCCCTTCTTCTTCTCTCTACATACAGCATCTTTTTAACATGCATAATCAAAGCTCCCCCTTTTTGACCTATTCATACAATAAAACAACATAACATCCCTCTCCCGCTGCACCTTCATTTTCGCCATCAAATTCTAAATGATGTCGATGGCTGTTGGCAGGAAAGATTTTCTGCAGCGATCTGTTCTACACAAATCTGAAGAAACCACTGACCAAAGATGCTCTGCTTCCCAGGCTGATCTCACGAATAACATGGTCATTGTTCAGAATTTTTCTTGAATTACTCTCTGAGCTTCAGGGAGTCAGTGTAGGGACTTTAGAACTGTAGTGATGTGCTCTGCTCTATCTTCTAGGTTTTAGCAAAACGCTAGCAGCAGCATTCCGGCTCAGCCATAGCTGTCCGATTTATTTTAGTCTTCATCAGAACAGAACCAGTCTTCTTTATCAGGCCGTTGAACCTTTTAGATCCCTGGCTCTGACGCCGCTGCCCCAGCAGATTACGGTAGAAGAGATGACGCTCTCAACAATAGAATTGTAGAAGATGTGCACTTGAAGAAATTTAATACAATCAGGTATCCAGGTCCCAGGTTCGAATTCGATGACTATTTCTCATTGTTCTTGACATGATTCTCCAATGTAGAGGATCAGGCTTCCGTCAATATCACATTGTTTTTTGCAGCCCAGATAGCAGGCCGTTTTCAACAATTTAACCAGGGGACATACTGGGTTTCTCTTCACCCGAATTGTACAACCACATTTTTGCCACCTGCACGTCTTTCTCGCAGTTTTTGCTGTACTTCTTCTCATCCAGCAAATACTTGCACAATTACTCACACTCTTCATCCTCGTTCCTCATCTCACACTTCTTCAGCCTCCGATCGGCAGTCTTCCACTGCCCCTCCCCTTCATATCAACCCAAAACGCAGACATCAATCTTTTTGTAAACTCACCAATTTCTGAGGGCACCGACAAACGGGGCCACGCCATCCTGTACCAGGGGGGCAGGATGAGCTGCAATAATTTCAACGGTTTTGGCAGTTCAGTCTCCAGCTGCAAACTGCTGCACGCCCACTAATCCATGGCAGTACATTTGCAAGGATTTTCTGACTCCACAGTCTCACTTCCGCTTCCAATTTAATAAAACAATATCTTCGCTTCAAATCTAGGTGAATGTTCTCATTCCTATCCCGATAGACTTTAACTTTCTCTCTGACAGGTTAATTCACGGGTTTTTCCACGGCATAGATATTCCAAATTCCATCTATTATTGTCTTTATTATTGTTTTTATCTTCAAGTCCTGACACAGCTGACTCACTTCTAGCCAAGAAAGTCAAAGAAGGGTTTGATAAGATCTTTAAATTCATTCACTTAGCAGGCCAAGGCACCGGGCTCTCTAAAGCAGACATCACCTGCACATTAAAAGTCCTCCTCATTCACCCAGATTTCTGGTGTTTATCGGCACATTTCAGAAAGGAGTTTTCACTTCAGTTTACCTCACTTTCATTCATCATGTAGCCCTGAAAGAGTAATCAAACCACTTCACTCTTCTCAATTTTACCCACTGAAGGATGTGTCTAATAGTTGCTTGCATTTCTTGGCTACTTGAACTTTGCAATTTGTATCATTCCTCAGAGAAATCCTACATTTCCAATATTCATTAAAAGCAGTATCCCTTCTGTTCAAGGTTCACTCATTCTCAATCACTCCTGTAAGGGCATGTTTTTTCTTTTACAATTACTTTCTCACTCAACCTGAAGACATTCAACTCCCTCTATAGGCTTGGTGGCTATTTCAAAGACAAATGGTTGAAAAATGGCCCAGGAATCCATTTTTCTTGCACTTTTGAACCTCATCTTTATAGCACTGAAACTTTTGGGGACATGAATAGCGTAAGAAGTTTACTCTCGTTTATTCGGACTCATTCAGGTCTCAGTCTAGCATCAGTTCCAGGTTTGAGCAGCTCACATTCCAGTAACTCAGAACATCCTCGATCTTCTATCATTTCCTTCAAATTCTGACACCCTGCTTCAGATTCAGAAACTCATCCATCTCCAATTCCACAGTCTTCAATAATATGCAACTGACTCCCCTGTTCTCTGTCTTCAAGCACAATTCTTCATTCACCCATGCTTTTCAGGTATCATCATTCACAATTATAAAATGTAGATATTACTTTTCAGAGAAGTTAACTGATCAGTTTGCTTTCTCTCATCAATTCATTTCTTCCATCCTCAATCCATATGAGCCAAACTTTATGTTCAGATCAGAATTTCAGCAGCATTTCATCTCAAGGTCCACACCTCTTCTCAGAATCCTGTAATCCAGCCACTTAAGTCAAGTCCGGCATCTCTCTCAAACCTTATTCCGCCCATTCTTTAGCATAGGAGCCGCCTCTTGAACATCCAGTCAGGCTATCTCCAATCAGACGGTACAAGTTTTAGTTTGCTAGTCATCACAAGTGTACCGTTCACGCAACAACCTCAGTGATTATTATAAGCCCATTCTCTTCTCTGTTCAATTTAAATCAGACTCTTTTGTTGGCTCGGGAATATATAAGAGGAACTGTTTCCTGAAGACTACACCCCCACTCAGAGTCTTCACATTCCAAGCCCTCCATCATTCTCCCCAGATGACCAAATCAAGATCATTCAACCCTCCATCCCTTCATCTCTCCTTCCCTTCATCCCTCTATTTGCTAACTAGGGTCTTGCAAAGAAGTAGCTGAACACTTTTCCCATAGAAGCAGCTTTTGTTTGGGTAAGCAGGAAATGAGACAGGGGAGGGGGCGAGGCACACTTAAGGAAGTGGCTTTGCGCACTTATGTCCAGACTACAGCTTGTGACAAATAGGAACTGGATCGCGTGCTGCTTTAAAGGTCACACAAAGTCACTTTTTTTTTTTTTATTTTTTTTTTTTATCCGGTCTAGGTAGAGCAATCGCCTGTCTTTGTAGTCGAAGCCTTTCCAGATCCTGCTCTTCAATGTAGTATTTACCTATAAGATAAACGACTACTAGAAAGTGTAAAATATGCAATAAATCTACACAAACACAGGGGAATCATTTATATATTGCAGGGTACTAGAATAGAGTTTGGGTGTAAGGTTTACAACATGGAATCAGATTTGGAGTTCTTCCTGTTCTCCCATTGTCCATCAAAGTTTTCCCACAGTGACTGCATGGAACGCCATTTTTGTCTGGCTCTGTGGAAGGAAGTGGGTACCGTCTTGCATGATGAAAAAGTCTCCGGAAAAGCAGATTTGATTCATTGGAAGCTCAAATACATATATTTATTCAGATTAAAAACTAGAAATGTTTTGGGTTGATGTAGATAGAACCCCATATGTACTGTGAGGACTTTACTTGTCCAGGTTGTACAATAAATTGTCAAACATAAAGACCCCTCAAGACAAATATCAAATAATCTCACCTATTTAATTTTAAACTCTGCAAAACATTATTCATAATTGATTTATGGGTGTCTTTATCCAGCAATAAATCGGTGCCTGTGTTTGCGGCAAATGTCATCAGGTTAATAACATGTGGGTTATTTACCACAATGACCCCCAACAGGCAGCTAGGGAGGAAAAGAGGTCAACCTGAGAAATGAGGTAAATTATTTATATGATTCATCATCTCGCTCTTTCAAAGGTTACATTAAAATCCAATCAGTCATACCTTCAGAACAAATGCAGCCTGTTGAACTTTGCCTTAGTGCATGAATAAGTGAATGCATGTTTGCATTAACGTGAGGAGCGTGAGGCCGGCTCCTCTAAGGTATATTAAGATTGGCAGCAGGAAAGGCTTGTAATGAGGAACTGCCAGCGTTAACTTTCATGGTTTCCAACTGCGTCCTTTACCTTTGCATCACAGAGCGTCCATTGTGTGTTCCCCCATCATCACGGCGCAAAGGGAATTCACTCTGACATTTGAGCATGATTATTCTCACCTCTCACAGCAGCCTCTTAAAATTAGCTTTTTACTTGCAAGATGGTGATTTTCCAGAATGTTTTTGGGGAACAACATTTATTTACATTTATTTATTGAACTGATAGATTCAATAGAGTATGTAAATTTTGGTATTCTATTCTAATTCAACATTTTTCAAAACCAAATTTTGAAGAAATTACAGATTAGCAAGGTTTTTTTTTTTTTTCCAGGTTTCCTCTCTAATTAACTCCATGCATCTTCCCAATTATTATGACTAGGTTTCCTGTCACTACTAAAGACAAACGTCTGCAGAGCATGATGCTGCCACCACTATGCACAGCATTAGTTTTCCATCATATTTAGTGTTTTGCATGTAATTACATCTTGGTCTCATTTGACCAAAGCAAACTCTTGGACATATTTACAATATATTCCAAATCACTTGTGGCAAACAATTTTTTTTAAAAATTGCTTTTTTCTCGACGTCCATAACTCCACACTATTCCATATTGAAAGACACCAAATAGTTGTCCTGTCAACAGATTCTCCCATCTGAACTGTGAATCTGTGCATCTCCTCCAGAGCTACCATGAGGCTCGTTACTGCTTCTCTGATTCCGGATCGGCCTATCAGTTTTTCAGGACTGACATCTGTTGGTAGGTTTGGGGTTGTCCCATTCGCTGTCTAATGGTGGATGATGGATTGAACAACACTTAATGGAAATTATATATTAATATATAATTAAATTCTGCTTTACACCTTTCCACAACTCTAACCTGACATGTCTGTTCTTTGTCTTTTTAATGTAGTTTGTTCACTTGTATTTTCTGAAAAGACCCAACAAAAAACCAATGACACCAAATCACAGATGAACTCCAATTTAATTGCGCTGAAAATCATTGAGGCAAATCAATGTTGTTGGATACTAGCTCAAAACACACTTTTTCAAATGTTTAATTGCTATCTTTTTAAAGCCATAAAACATTGTTTGTATATCTCCTTTTAAATCATGTACCACCTTATATACTTTATAAAAGTTTGTGGTCGTAATATGACAAAATCCAAAAATGTGTGAAAACATTTGCAAGGCACCGCATAACTCCAAGGTTTAAATCCCTTGCATGAATGTTTATGTGTCCTCTCAGCCCTCACAACCTTCTGCTTAAGGTCGCAGCTTGAACAGCTGTTTAGAAGAATTATAAAAAGTTGTTGACTACGACAGCTGTGGAGGAACAAGACCACAAACAGAGCCAAAGAGGCCTGAGTGAGGTCCAGAAAAGGAGGAAAAACACGGGTGAACAAATAATAACAAAGACCACCTCCTTCCTCTTTTTATGCACTTCTCCAGGACATGTCCTTCATCTCTTGTTCAATTTATCCTCATCTCCGTCCTTCTTTTGTGTTTGTCATCTGTGCTCACCGATGTGAAAATTCACAGGAAACTTTTACCACAATGAGACTTTTCACACGTCTTTTGCACTACGGGGATTTGAATGCTCATTGAAGATGCATGCCTCATGGGATTGGACTTTAGTTTAACCACGCATATACACGTTCACAAATTACTCCTGACAGATACTTTACTCAGCTAACCTGGCAGTGATTGGGCAGCAGTGAGCCTGCAATTTACAAAGTCTGTGGCTCTTGCACGTAAGGCCTGCCGTCATTGCTTTGATGAATAGAAGGAGATCACGCTATTGGATTCCAACTAAAGCTCTGATGTATGGAGCAGCCTGGTACGGAGAGCCTGACGTGAGGCACCAAAGCTGTTTCCTATTTACAAGGTTGAGTGTGGTTGGGAGGTTTCTGGTGGTTTGGGGTGTCAAAGTGATGGGGTTAAGACTCCAGTCAGCCATTACCCTCCTCTTTAAATCTTTTTGCATACTGTAATGAAAAACAGATCTTTGCTATCTCCACCACAGGATGCAACAGGAATAAAAGGCATAGACAAGAACACAGCAGATTCCCCCCTGACGTTGAGTTTTCTGTTTCTGTTTACTGTCTGTCTCCCGTTTCATGCGTCTACCAGCTGTCACACATCAGTATAAACAATCAAAGACAACAAATGGTCTCATGTGCTTTTCTTGGCGCAGTGGCTCCAACTAAAATCAGGAGTACAGATGAGGTATGAAGAAGGTTTGAAAAAGAATAGGAGTGGCAGAACCCCTTACTCTAAGCTCCAGGCGTTCAGAACCCAACTCCAGATGCTGCCTGGGATGCTACATCCTGACTGTAAACCCCCCTGCAGTACTGCATTCGCGTATGAGTTTGCAAAAATGTTGAATAAGAACCACCTGGGTTAAAGAAAAAGAGCTTGAGGTTATTTTCCATTTCATGTTCCCTTATTTATTTAAATTAATATTGAGTACAGCAGGGGAAGTTTAAAAATAACATCATATTTACAATGGATTCTTACTTAGAACTGAGTTGGACTTCATTTCTCTGTCCTGTTTATCCACAATATTTATCCAGTCATCTTGTTTGAGAGGTTTGGAGTTGTGTTTACCAAGTAAAGTTTACAGTGTTTAGTTTCCTCTTGAAGCCCACGCACTTTAAGAGCCAGCGAAATGTCAGAAGGTCCAAGCTGATTTGATGACATACTATAAAATTTAAAGGACATATGTTATCATGTTCGGGCTTTCAGTGCGCGATAGTGGTATTATTTTCCAAGTCTGCAGTTGAGCAGCATGTAAAAATGCAAGAACATTGCTGGTTGGTACAGAAACAATTCAACTGGAATGTCAGACTGGATTCTGTGACCCAGTGTTACACATGCTTTAATGTGAAACAGCTATTACCAGACCACCTTTGACCTCTGTCTACAGTTGGATTCTTCACAGTTAATTTAGTTATTTTCCCCTGACAGGTCACTTCAAACTAATGCAATATAGTTGGTGCAAGGAACATAAAATACTTTTCATCTGCTGCTAGATGTTCTCGTCCATATGTGGCTCAGAATCAGAAGAAAATAAGTGGCCAGTAAGCCTGATTATTATTAATAAAAAGGTAAGTGCTGCTACATTATCATTCTTACATGGCAGTCCCCTCCTGTTCACTCTTTTGTCTACCTTGAGAAAAAAGCATAAGGTTTGATTGCAATAGCTTTAAAAATGACTTTTGCCATTTAACCCAAACTGTAGACTTGATGCCCAGTGACACCATAACACAGACTGTCATTTCCAGCCACAGGATAAAAAACGTTGACGGATAATGCTACTGGTTAAGCTTCTGTTTTGCTGCAGGCCTCTCAAAAGCACAACGGCATTCCAGCAGCTCTGAGGGTCCATTATTCATTGAGCTGACAGGACAATAGGGGTGAAAGTTACCTAGCATATTTGTGAACTTACTGTCATGCATTTAGCGAGGACAGGTTCATTGTAAAGCTCACATTGGGTTTGTCAGGGTAGGATTACGAGATTACACCCGCACACTGCAGAATCTGCAAAGAGATTGACATTTTCTTGTGAGCTTGCTGAAAGATTCTCTCATTCACTAATCCATACAGGATAGCCGCAGTGTCCCCTTGGGCGAGACTTTTTCTTCAGATATCCCAAGGGTTCGGTATGTTTTCAATGACCTTGCTGTTGCTTCGTGTCTGTCCACAGGGCTGGAAAAATGGTTGCATGTTTGAGGGGGTGAGGACTGGGGGGTGAGGACTGGGGCTTGAGGAGAGCATAACTTTTTGTTTGAGTTACCATTATGTGCAGAGAGGATAGACAAAGTCAATGGACTGTATGAGCAACAAAAGTTTTGGCCAAAAGCTAAGCATTGACAGATTCACGGACGTAAGAGAAAGTCTAAATAGACAGCCAAGAGTAAACTTTCGTAAACAGCTCAAGGTATTACTCACTAGATTTTTCAACACTTAAATTGTTGTTCTTTTCATGTAGCTCGCTCAGAGAAATGCACTTTTGGTCCATGTGCAAACAATTGTCCAGCTCACTGAGAGCAGCTCCTTCCACAGGGAAGATTTTTAGAAAGTCAGAATGAAGTATGTGGAAGAGTTGCAGCTTATGATTATTTAAGTAATTCAGTATTCTATCAATTATTTTTATGATTTATTAAGTATTTGGACAAAAACAAAAAATTGTCAAGTTCTGCTGAAAAAAGGTAAAAAAAAAAAAGTTGACACAAAGTCATTTATATTGTGGTGTTGGCACGTTTCAGGAAATTTCATTGAAGACTTAAAGATTTCTGAACGTCCATTGTTATTTAAATGTAAGACCTAATAACATAGTGAGCATAATATTTTAACTGACTTCATAAAATAAGACAGTTAAAGATAACTTTATAGGCTGGTATGTTCAGATCTGGTCTCTAACTTCACTCACTTTGTACCTTTGAATTACCTAAGTTCCCTGGCTTCAAACAGAGTATACTGTAAGGTTCATAATAGCTCTTGGCAACAGGTCTCAACAACTACTGCAATCTTATTTTCAACCCAAATCTTTTCATATCTACACTTTTCCATGACAAAGAGCCTTGAAAAGGATAACCATCAAGAATGTTTTGATTTTGAGGTTCTCAAAACTGGACCATTTTAGTAGTAGAAGTTTTTCAGGGCTCTTAAGTGTCTGACCTTAAATTACTTCTATTGGCCATTTGAAGTGACTTTCATTGATTTAGTTTTGAAAAGTGTAAAAACACAATTTTCCACAGCCAAAACCACAACATACAAAAAGTAGGAGTGCAGCATTTCTTAAAAAAACAAATGGATACCAAACAAAAGCAAGTTACCTGAAGAAGTATTGAATAATTAAACATATGAGTTTAGGATAAACTATGGTTGTCATTTGAAAGACAGTCTGGGAAGTCCAAGGTGTGCTTTAGACTTTTCCATTTCCATGACGTTTAAAACTTTTTACTGCAGATCCTGCAGAATCCCAATAATTTGATTACTTTGCATTTGAGATTTTCACATGATAGAATAAAATACACTGCAAAAGTATTTCTACTCTACAGAAGATTGAAATGCTTTTATGTTGCACTTCGCATTGTGTGTTATAGCCACGTGAAAATATTTTCTTGCATTCTTGTGTCATTGCATAAAATAGATTGAGGCAGTTGTACTGTAAATCTTGTCCAGGAAACGTGACAAGAAACCAAAATATTTATTTATTTTTTGCAAATTGCCAAGCGATGAGGTTATATTTGGCACATACTTGGTCAGAGTTTATGAACTCTTTTTGCATACCTGTTTTTTTGGCAAGCGCCTGGTGAGCACTGAACTGATTTTAGCATTGTTCCCTCCTCAGGGCGCGTTGGAACTGCATCTTAATTTTTTAAATTTGTTCAAAGACATTCAGCAGTTGAAGTTATTTATTCCAGTTTCTATCTAGTTCTGCACCTTTTATATGTGGACCAAACTTGAGATTTTCACCAAGCAACTCTTTCTCTTGTCCAAACCCAATAGAGCTTAGGATAGGATCCGTTTGCATAATAAAATCCTTGAATAATTCCAACTAGCAATGAAACAGAAACCCGAAGTTTTCTTAAACAAGTACTTTATTGTATTAGAAAGCAGATGCAGCTGAACATGGGTAGTAGGATGCTGAGTGGGGGTTGAAATGTTTTTTCAAGGATTCCTTTTTCAGCAAATTAATAAGGGGAAGTACTCACCTGGTGGTCAGCAATGAAAATTATGACAAACTATAAAAATGAAGATGCCATTTGACTGGATATATGCTAAATTATCAATTTCATTTCAAAATTAAGAGTTTTTTGTTTTAAAAAGCTTTTTGTCTGTGAGCCAACATAGTCATAAAATGCCTTGTATGAACTCAAAAATCTTTTCACAGACCAGCTTGATACAAAGCCTTTTGTTACTTTGGAAATCTGAGAAGTTCTCAGGTTTCCCACACATTCACAGTTTGGTGTAAGGGATGCTATGTCTGTGAGAATTGCCTTCCTTTGTTATATTTCTCAACAGGGACACGCTCTCTGCCGACCATGCACCTGCACAAAAAAAAAAAAAGATCCTTCATTCTATCACGAGCACTATAAATATCTACAATGATCTCAATTGCTGCCAATGTTTTGTTCCTTAGACTGTTTTAAAGGTCCAGTAGGTTTTCTTTATGTTCACAGACCCCTTAAGAAGCTTCATCCACTCTGAACACAAAAGATTCAGCTTCACCCACTCTGTTTGACAGATCATAAATGAATAAGTAATTAGGTGAAAAATGAGTGATTTTTGAGAGGGGGGCACAGAGGAATGTGAGGGAGTAGAAAAATGCCGGAGGGGCCCTCAAGGCAGAAGGGGAGGCTGATCTGTAACAATGTGGTGGAGGAAGAGTTTGAGAGGGACCCTCTGAATGGACATTTGCACGAAAATGGAACATGTCTGTCAGACCCACCAGCATGATGTATGGAGCTAGATTACAATGGAAACAGCAACTATTTAAATAAACTTTCTTAATTTTACTTCCTTATTTTTCTCCCTTTTTTTTCTTGCACATGACCTCCTTTCTCGCTCATTGTTTATGTCGTTCATGTAGCTGCCAACTCTTTTGGCAGCTACATGTCTGCTTTTTATGAACCCAGTTTTAATCTACTTGACGCCGTTGAAAAGAATATAGTAGTGTAGTATATTTGTGAATCATCTACTACCTTCTATATAATATTATTTATCAGCCCATACAAACATTGATCACATTTTTGACTCAATCAGTTGTTCTACAGAATGAGAAAACATTAGATAAAGAATGAAAGTTAAGCAAACAGATCAGTAGTGCACCTTCAAGATCTGGCAGACTTCCAGGTTGTAAAATGGTTTGTTCCAGTGGGAGTAGTTTTGTATTGAAATATGGGATAGCCATTATCAAACTGGACGTAACAGATACTTTACCAGCTAAGGTTAACAGAAATAAGATATATAAGCGAAACACTGTAACCATTTCATCAGTAACTCCCAACATATTGTTATTCTTCATTTGTATTACTGAAAATGGAAAGCATATTCTTTAGGTGATAAAGAGATTACTGGATATAGAGCTGATGTCTTGTATATATATTTTTTAAGTATAAAACAAGAAGGACAACAGCATAAGAAGTGTATGTACTCCAAACGTTTTTATGGATTTGTATTAAAAAAACCAATGTTTTTTGCATTTCAATTACACTGGCATTCATCTGTTCTTAAAAATGTTGTGCTATTTCATGCTTAACAAAAATTACTTTGAAATTCAGTTCACTCCAGTAAAAATTTATTCATTTATGTTCATAGTTTATCAACTCAAAACTCTTAACCAATCTGAAGTAGTTGAACGAGTCCTTGGTCATTTATTACATTTTTGTCTGGAATCGTTATTCTCCAAGTTCTTGGAGAATAAAGGAAGCACAGATTCACTCCAATTTTTAATGAATCTACAGACTTCTGCACTGTATATAGCTTTTTTTTCACTAAGAAGTTAGGATACTGTAATATTTCCTTTTAATTGAGACAAGACTGAGCTTAAGCACATCAATGACAAAAATCTTCTCTCGTAAATAATGTGCTGCTTTTTCAGCTAGAAAATTGAGTCTAACAGAACATAGCAGGATCTTCTCTGGTCATATTTCTATCAGTTTTAATCTGATAGTTTTGATGGGTGGAGCTCAAGTTGTCATGTAATACTGCAGAGGCCGAGGCTTCAAATGTGTCCTATCTATGTTACACAGGGGAAATGTTATGAAGAAATTTGTAGGTGGAGCAGATGATCATGAACAAAATAAATATTCAAGTGTATGTTTATTCTTCATTTTTTACTGACTGTGTTTTGAGAGTATGAACATACGCACATCATCATGAAAACACTATAAATAAAGGAAATTTTTACTAAGCAAACAACTGATTTAGTCATTTCTAAGTTAATCTTTAGAAAAACAAACTCTTTGTTTTTGAATCTTTGACATATAATTCAGATTGTTTCAAAACCAATTCAGTCACTTTTTCCTGAGCGCCAGTACTGTCTTTTCTCAAAACACAAATACACACAAATACACACCCCTGCTGTTCCCACTCCGGCCTCCCTGCGAATGAGGACTGCAGAACAGAGGTTGGCAGAAGTCTGCGGGACTACGGATGCTTATCAGAGGGGCTTACAAATCCCCCCCGATGCTTCTGATATGGAAGACAATGGATATGCGTGCATAGTGGGAGCTTTCTTTAAAGCCTCATTGAAACTGACTTCACTGCTTTGCTCTTTTAATGAGGTCAGAGTAGCCTACTGGGTGCATTTGAATCAATGAATACAAGACCGACAGTCATAATAAATTTTATAAGCTGTCTGACTTGGGCCAGCCCCTTGTCTTTTTATAAGAAAAAAGCTGGACACGCTGAGCCTTTGTTATTTCAATAATTTGCCCTTTGAAAGTGATATCATTTATTTTTCAGAGCTTGATCAAAGTGTGTTATCATTATGAGGCCAAGCAAACACCGTCTCTTGCTGCACTGTGAACTGGAATTCCACAGCTTCACTTCCTTTTGTGATCCGTTCTTTGTATTGAACTTGGGGTTAATTGCCCAGCCGGAAGCAGCTGCGAGGCCTCTGGAGCTGCAGGTGAGTTTTCAGAGGTTCTTTGTGTACACATGAGCCTCCTGCACAACTTTGAGCAGCCTCCAAGGAAATTCCCTAAAATGAGACCAAATAAGCCTGCAACCAGGATTATGGCTGGTAGTTTTAAATGAAGAACTGCACCAGTTAAAAAAATATATGTGACTCTGAAATGTAATCTTGATGTTAAAAAGGTTTAAAAATGGCAGAGTAATGGTGGGTTAATATTCTTTCTGTGTTGTCAGTTACTTCTGTGGAAGTGGGTGTCGGGTTAAACCCATTTGTTGGTTTTGGGTGGATGCAGAAGGTGATCATTGTGATTCACTGAAAGTCTGAAACTTCGGTTTCATATCTAGGCAAACTGGGGTGGGGCAGAAATCACTGCCCCTGTCTAGTCATTATGAAAAAGTGTATTGCAAGGAACATACGTTGGTGTTTGTGGGTTTTTTTTTTGTTAATGAAACTTGCTGTTGTCGTTGACACCTTCTACAAGGAGGGTGAGCAATAAACGGATTGTTGTAAAAAGAGCTGGCTGTTGCAGAGTGCTTTGTCCAAACTGTTTATGGGAAAGTTAAGTGGATGAAAAAACTGGAGTAGAGTGAGATGCAATACGGACGAGCTGAAGGCTGTAATTACAGCAATGTGAGCTTTCTTAGCACAACGGGTGAAACACAGTCTTGAATGTTGGGTCCAGGTTTTTATTACTGTAGAACAAGGGGAAGAAAGTTTTTTGAAGATTTTGAGACATTATTTGCCTGTAGCTATTGGTCAGAAAACAGGCAGAGATCCTGTGAATTGAAATATTCAGATCTTCACAGACTGTGCATCACAGTCTGTGAAGATCAGACTGTGATGCACCATCTAAGCAGCCTTAAGTTGTTTAATTGAGTTCTCCAGCTCATCTGCATTCTGCTGAATCATACTTACCTTTGTCATGGTTACTCACACAGTTATCCTTCTTTTGGCAGTACATGTGCCAAGTCCAGCTGGAAAATTAAACCAGCATCTCTTTTACACTGAATAACAGTTTTAAAAACTGAATAACAGTTAATTTTTTTTATCGATTTAATAAAAAATAACATCAATAAAATGTAAATATAACGCTCTGCATGCAATGAATTCATACAAGTTTCATTTTTTGATTGGAATGTCTGAAATAAATTTACTTTCGATTACATTTTACTATTGTGATACGCTGAAATAGTACAGACGCTTTTACATTCTGTACTATTTAACTAAAGTGCTCTAGGGAATCAGAGGCAGAAATGCTCATTTCTCTCTGTTTTTCTCTTTTTTTTCCTCACTTAACCGAAACTGGCTGGGCTGCGTGATGTTTTGAATGCCGGAGGTGATGCCATATCAATACGCAGCACTGCTGGGACCAGCCTAAGGAGGCGTAGCTCTTTTTATCAGCAAGTGCAGGTCGAGGGAGTGGATCACATTTACTGCAAAAGGAGTGAGGCACACGCGAAGTTTTTTCTCGCTGCAGAGTGGAGGTTTCTTTGAAACACCCGAAGTAATCTCAAACAAATCTGATCCACAGACGAGAGACTGCGATTAAAAAGGTGAAGACGGGAAAAAAAAAAATAAAAAAATCAGGTAAGCGTTCGGGAAGAAGAAGCGAAACCTTTTAACGGAGATGCTGCGACTTCCATCTGCTAGCTTTTCTATAAATACTTCGCTCTTTCAAGGAATCACGGCAACTTTTCTAACACCTTTCTGCTGAAATTTAATACAAAAAAAAAGTGTTGGTTGCAACTTCTGTCGCTCGTTTGCGTGTTTACGCCATTTGCCTCGGGTCTTGAGTGAGACTTTGGTTTCAAATCTGATAAAGGTTTGTTGACAGCCTGATCCAAATCAACAATGACTACAATGACACTGTATGCATTCGCTGCGAGCAACGTGCCATTATGAGTTCATGCGTAATAACGCACCCAGTGTCACCTCACCGGTTATCTACGCGGAAACACCGGGTCCCGTGCAAAGAGGCCAGAGATTTTATCCGGGAGCCTGTCTATCGGGACTGACAGGAGCGGCTTCTGGCGAACACGTTGCACCTGCGCTATTCGCATCGACCAGCATTTGCACATGAAACGAATTGGTGTATTGTGAAACAAATGACGTTTGGCCCTTCTTTGTAACCGCATGGTGGGTTAAAAACGTGGAGAAGAGGAGAGGTAAACATACAGTGGGAAAGAGGGAGCCTTTATGTGCAGTCTGTTATCTGATGTTGCGGGTGTCAGGAGGTTAATTCGCTTGAAGCCCGTGGGGCGGCCTGGCACCGTCAGGTATTTTCCATATAATATTCAGGAGTTCGGATTGCGTGGGATTGTCTCAGGTCAAACGCTCACAATTTAAGCGAATATCTCCTATCTTATCAAGATAATTTAAGAGAAGGGCATCAGATATGTGTTCAATCAGAGTTATCTCAAAGGAACAAGTTAAAAGTCTCGCAATCAGTAAGAACTTCTATTGATACGGGCAGATTTATGTATTTAACTGCGTAGGGTTTGGGTGAAATACAGAAATGTACCCAGATAACTGCTATAATAACACAATTGCAGAGGTAAGAGCTTGATTTTTTTTTTTTTTACATTTTGTCTTCAGTGTATTTTATTAAGATTTTGTTTAATAGACCTATGAATTATGACGTAGTAGCCAAATGGCACATGGTTTTCTTTAACTTTTTTTCTTTTCTTCCTTTCTTTTTTTCAAGCAAATCTAAAACATAAATGTGGTATGCATTTGCATTCAGCACCTATTTTCTCTGATTCCCCTAAAGGAAATCCTGTGCAGTCAATTGCTTTCAGCAGCCAACTACTTTGTAAATAGAGTCATCCTGTGTGTAAATCACTCTCAGTGTAAATACAGTTAATCTGCAAAGGCCTCAGAGGTTTGTTAGAGAGCTTTAGTGAACAACACTATGATAAAGACCGAATAACAGAGCTGACAGGCCAAGGGTGAAGTTGTGGAAAGGTATAAAGCAGGCTTAGGTAGCAAAACAATAACTCAAGCTTTTATCATCATGCAGCAGTGCTCATCACCCCAAAACACACAAGACATGGATGTAACTAAGCAAGCGCTATTCTGCAATAAAAGAAAAATGTGCAGGAATGGTAGAAACCCATTCCAAATGCGGAGTGAGCTTTTTACATCAGGGCTGCTGAATGTAAATGCTTGCCACACTTCAGATTTTTATTCATATAAATCTGTTTAAGCCATGTAACTTTTTTCACACTTATGCAGTACTTTGTGTAGATCTATCAGATAATACCACAATAAAATATACTGAAGTTTATAGTTGACGAAATACAGTATATGACAAAATGTCATATACTGAGCATAAATTCTTTTTCAAGCATGTGAAAAAAAAAACTTACATGAATTTGCAACAATCTATTGTACAATTGAAAAGATGAAATATGTCAGATACAGAAGACTGGGGTGAAGGAAGGTAGCAAAAGTCAGTTAATACAACCCTATGTTTGGTGTTAATACACTGTGATGATTTCAAACTCATTTTTGCTAAAACTAAATGTGTTTCTTCTGATTTGCTTCATGTGTACGTAATCTGATAAATACTGAAAAAGTACATGTTTTCTAAAGTGAGTGAATGCAAGTTGGCAAACCATCCCCAAACAACTGCTTTTCTATAGGTTCCAGGTGTCCTTTTTCAACTTCTTTTCATACACTTCGTCATTCCTCATCTTGTGTGACTCTGTGCCAATTATCACGTGTGCAGCATTAGTCTCCCCACAGACAGATGTCTGACACGGTCACATTTCACTGTTCTGTAGCGTGCTGTGCCCAAACCAGTGGTCGGTGACCTTCTTTTTAACCTCGGCCAAAGCATTTTGCAGCCGTCAGGCCCCCCTGCTGATCTTTGCACACAATTCACTCTGTGGGCGTACGAGTCAGCGAGGGGCAAACGGCAGGGTTAAGCCACTCGTGTTCTGGTTTTGATCCATCACCCCTCACCTCTGATCTCTCACACTGTGGTGGGCTGACAGTTAGCAGAGAGAGACATTGCAGAAAAAAAAGCTGCCAATGTGGGCCGTGCAGGGGTGAGGCTCTCAGTGTCCAAAGGGCTGCAGACGCCAACTTCTTTTATCCGCCCGACTGTTTCGTTTGCTTACATTCACTCCAGGTTTGAAATCTTATGTTGTGTTCCTGCTTTATTGGAATCAGATGTTGCAAGATGACGTATTGGGAGCTATGTGCAACTTTTTCTTTGATCAACTGGGTGGTGACAGCTGATCTCTCGCCCTCTCTTTTCCTGCCTCATGAGCGGAGAAAAGACATGGGATTCAATGTGTTTTACAAAAACAAGCATGCTAAGGGAAAGAAAACCTCTTTAAAGAGGCATCGGATTTCCCACCCTCACCAGTGCTTTATCTTGGAATGCCCAGAATGCTCCGGAAATATACCATGTTTGGATTTCTCTGTCCCGCTTCCTTATGTCCACTCTGCTCTCTCTGCCAGTGGAGCTAATATAAACATTTATTGTGCTGCCCCCAGAGTGCACATCCATCATTGAAACACCCCACCATTTATGAGAGAATAACAGAGAGGTGTTAGGAACTCATGAAAGCACTGTTTTAACAACTTAACCACATTAGGGTTTGATTCTTCATGATCTTATATTTTACTAGCACAGTGAGACCTCTTGTAAAATAAAACATGGTTTCTGCAGCTGAATAACTCCAAGTACAAATGCACCAAGTACAAATGCACCAATCAGAATTTTGTGAGGTAAAAGTTTTGGAAAACTCATATTTCTCGTTAAAGAATTGTACTTAAAGAAGAGGCATAGTATATATATATATATATATATATATATTTGTGTTTTGTGTGTATTGCCTGTGCTTTCCTTAACACTGAAATCTTCAAAAAGCAATATTTCCAAATTCATCATGTTCTAAAATAGGCAGAAGTTGAAAGCTCAAAAGGAAAATATGCACAACTTTGCTGTACTACATACAACATTCCTGTTATCTGCCAAAAGTGTTGTTCTCTAACATTTCTGCTACCTAAATGAACTGCAGACACAAGAGAGAATACATAGAGGATACATTCTTTGAATCAGTAACTTTCAGTCTTTGTACCTCAGTAACAGTGTTCACACCAAAGGCTGACTTGGTTGGAGCATTCACTCGATTGGCCCTAGTCGATCAATTTTAGCTTGCAGATCCCAGTCACCAAACAATGTTTTGATGTTTCTCCTGACATGTAACTGCTCATGAAAACTTATTAAGTTATTTTTATGTCTTCACAGGAGCCATCCCTGTAGGACTTCTGGAGTGCATTACCTCCCAATAGTCTGTGGTCTTCCCCCAGTGTCGCAAAATGAGCCTTAGTGCCACTGAACTGGAGGAGCTCTGGGAGTCCTTTGGAGAGCTGAACGTCTCTGACAGTTTCAGCAACATATCAAGAGTGGATGTGATGGTGTGTACCACAGCTTTTAACCGCACTGCTCTGCTCTACTCCATGTGCGTCCTCTACACTTTTATCTTCATCATTGGACTGGCTGCCAATGGTCTGGTCCTCTGGGTGAACATCCGTGCCCAAAGAGACTCTACGCCTCGCCATGAGACTCATATGTACATTGCTCACCTAGCAGTTGCAGATTTATGCGTGTGCGTCACTCTTCCTGTGTGGGTGAGCTCCCTGGCCCAACATGGGCACTGGCCATTTGGCGAAGTGGCATGCAAGCTCACGCACCTGCTATTCTCTGTGAACCTCTTTGGCAGCATTTTCTTCCTGGCCTGCATGAGCGTGGACCGCTACCTAAGCGTGATGCAGCACAGAGAAGAGGGAGGCGCTCGCCGGAAGTTGATCCGTCGAGCTGCATGTTTTGGGGTGTGGCTTCTGGCTTTGGTGGCGTCTTCTCCTGAGACCTACTTCCTGCGTGCTGTGAAGTCGGTGCACGGAGATACTATGATGTGCAGGCCGGAGTATCCAGAGGAAAACCACAGGGAGTGGATGGTGGGAGTGCAGCTCAGCTTCATCCTGCTGGGCTTTGTTCTTCCCTTCCCGGTCATTGCAGTGTTTTACGCCCTACTAGCCAGAGCTTTCAGCCGCTCTCCTTCCTCATCGTCATCATCTTCCCATTTGGAGCAGGAGCGCCGTGTGAGCCGCAGGGTAATTCTGGCCTACATTGTGATTTTCTTGGCCTGCTGGGGGCCCTATCATGCTGCTCTGCTGGTTGACGCACTGTCACAACTGGGCCTGGTGCCACTGACTTGTGGCCTGGAGAACGTGCTCTATGTGGCCTTGCACCTCACCCAGTGCCTGTCCCTGCTCCACTGCTGTTTCAACCCCATTCTCTACAACTTCATCAATCGAAACTACCGCTACGACCTCATGAAGGCCTTCATTTTCAAATACTCAACTCGAACGGGCTTGGCACGTCTTATCGAGACTAATAACATGTCGGAGACTGAATACTCCGCTGTAGAAAACCCACCACTGATCTGATCTCAGTGAGTCTAGCAGCATATGAACTTGTGCTCCGCTTGATTTATCTGCTCTAAACCAATCGAGCATCCTTTTCACAGACATCTGCTTTAGACCTAGAAAGACTTGAAGACTGATCAAAAAGCACTTAAAGCAGTTTATAATAGCAGCTGATTTACAAATCATTGTAGATGAAAAGCCAAAATTGAGTGTAAATTGTATGAAATCATTGTTTTTTATTATGTGTGTATGCTCTGGATTAGTGTGCGTGTAGTGTGAGTGATGTATATTATCAGCAGAATAATATCTTTGTAGTCTATCTACTTTTGTGTATTTATGTACATTTACACTGTTAATCTCTTTTCTGTAATGCAAACTCTTCGCACAATTTCTCATATTGTAAAACATTTCCTCATCGTTTGCAGCTGAGCCGCTATCTGGCTCCATTGCTTTTGTCCTGCTGCCACATTGTGAATTACAACCTCATTTTAATCAGCTGAAGCCTTCAGAAAAAGGATTTTCTTTTTAAAATCCAAAAGACATGTTTTTACTTTTTTCAGTAATTTTTTTTGTAGCTGCTTGAGTATTTATAGCACTCTTTTGTCTGTAATTTGATTATGAAGCGTCATCTCTCAAGCATCAGAGGTTATGAAACATTAGCTAAAGCTTGCTAAGCTAGCAGGCCTTAGATAAGCTTGCTAGCTTAGCTAAAGTTAGCTTACCATACCTTGGCCTATCAACCTAGCTTGAAGGTGTGGTATTTGTTTTTGTTATTTCTCTCCGTCTTTGCACATAAAGCTCAACATTAACATAAAAATAGTTTAAATGTTTCTAAATTAGCATTTTCTACTTATAAACAACAATGACATTTTTATATTGAAGATAATTTAAGATGGTGAAAGTGCTCTTTGGTCTTGGTCTCTCCCATTCTAGATCCATTTTCTGAAACTCAACAACCTGGATTTGTACTAAATGGAAACACCAGTTCATATATTAACTCCTAATAACTCCTTAACAAAACCTCTTTTCAAAAATTTTGAACTTTCTTTTTATTTTCTCCTGCTTTTTTGGACATAAACGTTCTCCACTTTTGTCTGTAGGCTTCTGCTGAGACTACTGATCTTACAAAGCAAGAATAAAAAGCTCCAGATGTTACTGAATATTATTACATAATACAATGTGTTTTGTTATGTCAGTAAATTATATTATTGAAAGTTGTGGCAGTTACACATGTTCATGTGTTAATAATCCTTCGCTGTCTGCACACAGGCTACAGACAAAGTTTATGACCTACTAACATTAATAAGCAGCTTGCGTCCTGTAATGGAGGCTGAAGCTGCAGTGAACAGCTTTACAATATGCCTGTTTGAGATCAAATTGCATAAATATCAATGTACTAATTCAGATTTGATTGTTTATCTCTACATGAACCAAAAGCTTGACACCAAGGGTAATGTTTATGTGTTCTAAGTATTGAGAGATACATTTTATTCACTGTGTTATTTCGATATGATGTCATACTGGGTTTTGTGTTACACTTGGATGCCTTTTGCAAAGATTTTATGTAGGATAAGATAAGAGCAGAGACACAAATATGTTTTTGTAAGACAACAAGCATTCCCTTTGCATTGTAATGTATAGCATGTGTTTTGTTATATAATAAAAACAGAAAAAAACAAAACATTTTGCATCAATTATTTTTTTTTGGTCAAAAAGTGCATTAATATCTTTCTGACTTCTAATTTTAGTATGACTAATACTGTGTTTACCCTTTATGACTCATGTAACATCTGAATGTTGATGGAATGTGGTTTTGAAAAACATTTCTCACTGAGTCTGAGTTATTAAGTTCAAAATAAACACAAAAGGCATCAAGCCTCTGCAGGAAAAACATAAATAAGTATCACTTTCTGTGGTTTATTCCAGCTGTCCTGTGAAATGTACTCTAAACTTTAGTCTGGTCATGGTTCAGTTGCCGAAACTTAGAGGAAAAGACACATTATCCAGTTACTGACGCACACTACAGCAAAAGAGCAGAAACATGCTGTTCTCCTCTTTTCAAAACAACAACGCAAATTTCTTTTGAGTTTCCACTTACAAAGAAAGACATTGTTAGTGTGGAGCACTTTAGTTTGTGATTTGTCATATCCAAGCTGCTGTTGGTTTGGTTGCCTTGAAGCAAGACGTTCCTGGGTTCAGTCCCAGGACCGTGCATGTGCAGGTTTTCTCTGGGTACTCTGGCTTTTCCCCACAGTTCAAAAAATGTGTTTGATAAGTGTCACTAGAGACTAATCAAATCTCATTAGATTGTACTTAGGTCTGAATATGTGTGTGTGTAGGGAATGAAAATAGGTTTTATAAAGAGAAAACCATTAACTTAATCATTTGTTGAGGACAACAAATTATTTTCATTTGTTGCATGAAAATGACTTTCATGCAACAATCCTGCTTGGTTGCAGGTTTTGCATACAACAATCAATGAAAGTCCTGTCTCATGAGTTCTTATTGAATCTCCTTTCCTTTAAAGAAAATGTGGCAGAGAATGGGTGTGGTGAAATCTCAGGAAAATTATTTTAAAAAGCATAAGTAATAAAAACTGCAATCCTTCTTTATTGCTTGTCTTTAGCAACATATTTTCATTCTTTTCCAAAGCATTTGGTCCCATTTCTGACACCCTTGAGACAGTATATTTCATGAAAAAGCTGTGCTAAAGGTTTGCACTGGTGAAACCAGGGAAGCACGTGTTGCTTGTGGAACTTCTGGCACAGTCCTGGCACTCTGTTTCAGGTCAGTCTGATAAGGAAGCTGTGTGGGGAATTTCGAAGGTTAAACTAAGCGAGTGACCTGCTAATGATACCCCTCCAGTTTCCTTTCTTTTCCAGACACAACCTTGATCTTGCAGCACTCCCAGTGTGCACAGGCCTCCCTCTCCTTTCTTGTTCTGAATTATTTTCCCTATGTGAGACCTTCTCATCTGACCCTGTCAATACCTTCCAAAGGCTTTTTACAGGTCAGCGATCCTCCACTTACTAACTCATCTACAATGAATACACAATGCTTTGTAGTAAGGTATAAAAGGCTTTGCTCTTGAAAGTGATCACCATGCAAGTGGATTTTAAAGAAAGAGTTATGGGTCCTAATCTGCTGTGTGTTTCAGTTTCATTAAATGCAAAAATGCTTTGGAGTATACAAAGACTATGTATTTGTAATATAATTAAAATGCTATAAAAGTAGAGACAGAGCTCCTTACAGGGCTGATTTTTCCTTTACCATTGAAGCTAAAAATCCTTTGTATTGGAGCCAGAGGCATATAAAGTTATCACTTTCTAGAGACATGATGATAAGCAATGTAATTATCTCATGTGGCCCAAACATATATTCAGTGTATCTAGAATATATAAGTCTAAAGGCTCATTGGTTCATAAGTGCAAGAGATAGAGGATAAAAGTTCCAACTACAAAATGGGGATGTCCCTATGAGAACCATCGATTGTAACAAGTTACTGAAAAAGTATTACATGATAATATATGTTCATGAATGCACGAGAAATAAGGAGACGTTTGTATGCAATGTTATTTTTTATGTTTGTTTGGGAAAATTGAAAATAAGTCTAGAGTACATTTGAATCCCAATAATGAATTTAAAAATGTAATTAAAAAAATTTTGATTTTCTGTTAACTTTGATGACTGGATCAGAAAAATAAATTTGTGACTTACATTACACCAATTAGAAGTGCATTTTACACAAAAATGTCAACCTACTGAAAAGTTTGTCCACATACTGCACAGTGTATATACTCAACACATGACCGGGTTTCCTTTTGAATGAATTGCTGCATCATTGCTGGCATGAAAATGATCGGCCTGTGACTCTGGTTTGTCTTGACAATACTTCAAAGATTATTTGATAAATTATGTCAGGCCAGTTTGCTGGCCTATCAATATCTGATTTACTGTGGTTATTAAATCAGATATTGGTACTATTGGCAGTGTGAAGAGGCGCTAACTATTGTCAGAAAAGGAAATCATCATTTCCATAAGATTTGTCAACAGATGGAAACATGAAATGCTCTAAACTTGATAAATTGCAGTGAACCAGCAGCAGCAGATGACATTGCTCCTCAAACCACCACTGACCATGGAAACTTCACACTGCACCTCACACAACCGGGACGCTCTCCCTAAACTCTGGGACTTAAAACACGATGCTAAGCTACTTTCACCTGAAAAGAAACTTTAGAACACTGAGCAACATTTTGCCAAATTCCATTTCAGCCCAGGTAATACATTTATGTTTCTGGTTTAGGAGCGGTTGAACACAGTGAATGTAGTGTATCCAGTGTCCTGGATATGTTTATGTGCTGCCAGCCTCTGTCAACATCTTCTGAATCTCTTTAAGATACTTGCATCAGCTTTGCTTCAAAATCATCTCAAGGCTTCTTGTACACCTAATTCTTCCAAATGTTTTCTTTCCACTTAACTTTCCAGTTATATGCTTAGGTATTTCATGGGTCTCACATAATATTCAATGACATTCTAAGAAACTGTGTTTTCAGGCTTCAGTAAACCATCAAAATTGAGCAAAATGCTTGAATTGAAACATGTAAGCCATGGTTGTTTTTTGTTTAACTTTTATTGTTGCATTTGCAACCACTGTTTGAATTACGATGAAGGTAATCTGACAAAATTTCATTTTTGTAAGGAATGGCTATTATTTTTTAAATGCCATTCCTGGGAGACTGTTTTTCTCAGGGTGAAAAGTGAGGCTTCACTCCAGTTAAATGGCTTATATTTCCCCAGGAATGCATTTATGTTATGAACTGCTGTGCTTTGTCACAGTTTGCCAGCTCTAATTAGATTATTCTCCTTTAAGATGTTTCACATGCAGAAGTATCAGACCTATCACTGAGAACCTTTCCTTACCAAAGTCTAATGCGGTGCAGTTAAAATGCTGAACCAGCCTCAGAGGAGCAAGCTACAAGTCTCCTCTTTTATCACCTTGCCTTTAATTGTAGCTTTATGTTTTCCCGGAGCTTAGACAGTGTGCGATCTCCTCGCCAAAACAAAGGAAACACGTTGAGTGAAAAATATCAGAATCTAAACTGCCTGAAGCATCAAGTCTGGGTCCTGGGAATAACCCACGTTCAGTTCTCATTTTCCTTAAATCAGATTTTCTCTGATTTAACAGCAGTTACTTAATGGCCGACTGTCTGCTTTGGTTTGATTTAATAAGCGGATGTAATGGAGCATAAATTGTGTTAATGGAGTGAAGTTCTTTTGCTTCTCATTTCACAATAATGTCCTCTATCTTTCACTGAGACAAGATAACATGATTGAATTATGAAACAGAAACGAGGTGCAGTGGCACAAAGTAATTTATAGCACATAGACTCTTTCCCATCTTCCCAAGAAGGTGCACGCTGGGGAAGACGGTATTTTACACACAGTTATCCGATGATCTTAAGGCAAAAATGCTTGTGTGGTCAAAGAAACTGTAATATTGTTTCTGGACTGTTTCCAGGCATGAATGTTGATTCCTAATATAGTTTGCGCTTGCTTTGCTCCATGTAGTAAAGGACTGAACAAGGTGACATAAAAGGCTTTAAATATTTAATGAAGAAGAATAAGAAATTGGCAGCTGTTTGTTGTCAAAGGGAGTTTTTAGTGGGCATATGAAGAAAACCTCATGGTCTGGGTTAGTTTAGCGCTCCACTACTGTCAGCAGGAAAGGACAACCACTGTGGCCAGATGCAGGACAGATGTTTAGTCTAAAAGAAAAGAAGAAGAAGAAAAAAGGTTTAAAGACAACTGAACTGGATTTTTGATGAAGCAATGAAACAATGCAGAAATTTACAAAGACATGCCTCATTTAATATATCCTGATTTAACTGTATTGAAGGCAGAGTCTTTAAGTGAGATGGGAAATATCACCAATTTGATAATATGTCTTTAAGAAAAGTTTTTGTTTCATGCAACAAAACCACAACTCTCAAAAGAACTCTCTGAAAGACTGAGCTTTGGTCATTTCATAAACAACACCAAAGGATTTATTTTTCCAAGGTTTAGGATATCTCATCCAGCTACAACTAACAGCTAAACAATCAGTGATAGGTAATTAAAGTTTAGTATGTATGCAATGAACCCAGCGGATGAACCCAGCGGATGAGTCTGTCAAGATGATTATGCTTATTTGTTTGTTGTGTGTGGCTATAAACAGGCATGATTATGTTGGCCTGAAATCACAGTCAAATAAACAAAAAAATATCTGCAATTAAGCATAAATTCAGAACAAACAAAATGAAGCACATAAGTAAGCAACTGAGTCTAGTAGCTTTCTTTAGTAGTTTGCTATCTCATCTTTAGGTTTGCTCTTAAACATATGACATAACATCTGGCTTTGTTGTGACCAAGGGCTGTCAGTCACTATGTATTATAGCATTATCTTGTGAAAACAAGAAAGTTTCACTGATAATGTTTGAAAACCTCAAAAACAGAAAGTATGGCTGGATTTTTCCTGAATAATTTAAACACTATACTCCACTTTAGCCTCTTTTGCCTTTAGAACTGCTTAACTCTTCATGGCGTAGATTCAACAAGGTGTTGAAAATGTTTCTCAAAGATTTTGGCTCATATTTAAATGATGGAATTATAATTTATGTAATTATGGCTCTGATTTGTTAGCTACACATCCATGATGCAAATTTCCTGCTCCAGCACATCCCTTTTGGATTGAGATTGGATGAATATGGAGGCCACTGCAGTACTGCAAATACGAAGTTTGAGATGATTTCAACTTTCTGGAAAGTAAACAGCAAAAGCATTCATTGATTTAAGTTTGTACTAATAGGCCAAAAGTGCACCAGATATTCCCACACCATTACACTGCCACTCAACTTGAACTTTCCATACCTTTATGAATCACGTTTATGTCAATTTCTAACCCTACCATCTGTGTCGAATCAGGACTCATCACACCAAGCGACACTTTCAAGCTGGTATTGTTCATTTATTTAGCGTGTGTGAATAGCAGCCTCATTGTTCTGTTTTCAGCTGACAGGAGGGACGATTAGAGTGCTGCTGTAGCTCACTGTATCAAGGTTCAATGTGTATAAAGTGTGAACTTTACTGATCTCTTAATGGCAGCAAGAAATATTTTTGATTTTATTTCAGTTTTATAAAACAGCTTGTCAAAATTATTTCTATCCTTCAAAATTATTGTAAAAGTGTTTATGGGGATCACAAACCCTTCTTATGTCTGCACACTGTCTTTTGAATGTTTTCACTGGTTTTTGTGTTGACTTATCTTTGGTGATAAACTTCAAGTCTTTGACATTGGAAGGCCTCCTTGACGTCACCCTGATCTTTAGCTTCCTGCGTAGATTTTCTATCAGATTAATGTCAGGACTCTGGATGCATCACTCCAAAACTATTATTCAAATTCAGAAGAAACTTTGATAAAATTTATATATTACTTTCAAGTGTTGGAATATTTTTTATTTCAGCACAAGTCATATTTTCTGACTTGAAAACTGCTGTTTTTACAGTTTTTGTCCTAAAATGCAAAAAAAGGGAAACTAAAAACATCAGTATTTCTATGTGATTCAGTGAAGCACAAAGTGATTCCTAACATTTTGTAAAATTTTATTCACTTTACTTGTATCTTATAAGACAGAATTTAAGGAAATAAAAAGCAAGCCATATTTTAAGGTCAAACAACTAACATATGCAATTAACTTCTATAAATTACACCTCAAACTACTTTTCAGAGCAAATCCAGAATCACATTCTGTTTAAAAATATCTCAGTATCATCACCAGTTTTTTCAGCTGTGCTACTTTAAAGAACTACAACTGTGAACAAACTTAATGTTGTTCATTCAGTATGTGTATTTGTTCATCAAAATTATAAAAGTACAAGCACACATAATAAACAATATTACATAAGAAACAAATAAATAAAAGGGACTACAATACATAAATGTCAACAAATGGCTTGAATAATCAATTCATTTTATTCAATGATCAAAAAGTAAATACTAATGCTGTGCTTTTTTTCCACAAACCTCAGTCTGTCCGGTTCATTGTTGAGGGATGACATTGGGTTAGAGGCAGGCTTCACCCTGGACATTTTACTAATCCATCAGCAGGGTAACACAAAGACAAACATCCATGCATCCACACACTCACAAAGTCAACTGAGAACCCCTAATTCACCCAACATGCATATTTCTGGATTGTGGGAGGAAACCTAAGTAGCCCAAGTAAAAACCAAGCAGGGGGGACATAGAAACCCTGCAAAAGCCTGCCAAACTGATATTTAATCCTTAGGCCTTGTTGCCATGAGGTTTTAGCAATAACCACACCACTGTGCTGCCTACATTTTACCCCAATAAATGTATAAGTATGCAGACTCAAAGAAACAAAGGACTACAGTAGCTCAGTGGTTGCCCTAGCTCTACATGGAGAGAATGCTTGACTAAATTTCTAAACATGATTTTCAGATAAAGCTGTGTTTAGACACTGTTTTTAAAATAAGTTTCACATGCACTCTGAATTATGGGAAGTCCTCTTCATCGCTTACTGCTCAGGGGTGGTTTTTCAACTATTTCTTTTGAAAACCTCTAATCATTGCAAGATCCACAAAGGACGAGACACATTGCTGCTCAGGCCCCATATTGGGGGTTGATTTATACCACAAGTCGTGCCCAAGCTTTGTTTCCAGTGTTTAGAAGTCAACTAATTCATTCCCCATCCTGACGGTTTCAAGAGTTCAGCCTGATGTTCAGCCTCAGGTTCAGCCTCCACTCAATCATTCAAATGGGACACTCATGTCAGAATCAATATCAAATCTTCAGAGACGTTCTGGGGAAAAGAAGACAGCTGCAAAAAAGCTTTGGGACACACACAAGTCCACGCAAACCACTTGGCTGAATTATTAGAGTCATATCAGTCAGGCATTTTATAAGGAATCAGTAATGTGTTTGGAGTAACTACCAGGATGATTATGAGGCGATATCTAAAATATTAAGTTACTGATATCAACCCATGTCTCATTAACAAATCTTTTTTTTTCTATCAACATATAATTTGTAGAGAGTGGCATTATGGTTTGAAATTTACTTCAATGACACAGTTTGGCCATGTTTACTATAGTTTCCTGTTGAAGCCTCCCACTTTTCCTATATGGATAATAAATGACTTCCCAACAACCCTTTGAGACAAAGTCCAGATAATGACCTTATTTTGATTCCTGGGAATGAATAAAGGTGTTGACCTACCTTTATAACAGCTGTCACTGTGTGTTAACAGACACGGTCATGTTTGAAAGCAGGATTTATGTGAAGTGACAAAAAAAAACACAGCAAGCCTTTTGCTGCATGAGATGTTTTGTCTGTGGTGATGTTTGAGCAGCCAAATGTCCTCCTTTGGTTCCTGTCTGGGGTCAGACTGTGGCATTCTGCTACATAAACACGCCTTGTTTTTTCAGACAAGACCATGCTTCACAGTGAAGTCAACATGACATTACAGCCCCAGAGCAATTTTAATAAGGCTCATAAACATGCAGCTGCCTCCTTGTTCTGTCTACTTAATAAGTCATGGCATAGTCAGTGGATAGTTTGTGAAACATTCAATTTGTAAGACCTATGATGTAAGATTTTACCATTTTATTTATGGATAGAAGCTCACATAGCTACTTTGAGGTGGTCCTTTATAATGAAAGACCACATCTTTTTACTACAGCTGTGATATATTTTGATTATCGAGTCTGAAATAATACTACCTTCATTAAATACCCATGGGAAAAACAATTGCAGTAGAGGCTCAATTTCTGTACATTCACAAATTAAAACACAGCACTACCTTTGGGTTGTGATTGTGTCCCATATAACTCACTCAGAGTGATAACTCACTTTCGTTTTCTTTTGACAAAGATAAATCTTTTTCCTCAGCAGGAGTATCTAAAGGTCGGCCTTATATTGGAAATCAGTCTTCGATAATAAACTAAATTCAATTCAGTAATAAATCCTATTTATAAAAGGAAGTCAAAATCTATTGAAGTTTAAAAAATATAATTGTTCTCACACTGATTTCCAAGTTTTGAAAAGCTGGAGTCCGTCTGGCCAACCATGAGCTTAGGTTCAGCATGGATGCACGTTTAAAATTTATTAAAAGTTTAAAAATAAATGTCTATTTGTATGACAATTTATATTTCTTTCAGCTATACAAAGGGCAGTTTTTACCCCTTATGTAGCACAAAATATCCCTCTTTATCAAAATAATTTTTTTTCTTGTGTAAAACAGAATTGCTGATTTTTTTATTTGGTTGTATTGCTAAAGGTAAATAGCAAAGTATCAAGGCACAAAAAGAAACAAATTGGAATTAGTTTTTTATTTGTACCTTGAAAACGCACTCAATAATTGTTCTGGTGTCACCTACTTGTAGCAATTCAAGCTGATGACTACAAATAGCAAAGTATCAAGGCACAAAAAGAAACAAATTGGAATTAGTTTTTTATTTGTACCTTGAAAACGCACTCAATAATTGTTCTGGTGTCACCTACTTGTAGCAATTCAAGCTGATGACTACATTTCATAGATTTTGTTCTGGCTCTAAACACTAGAGGAACATGCTTTGCTCTGAGAGTATCTTCCTCAAAGGGAATTATTTTTATATTTCTGACTAGGAAACCCCAATGTAAGTTACATCTTGTTCTGGCTCCTGATGAGTCTTTTGTTATTGTTTTATCAAGAGCAGTTTCCTGAAGTGCCAGACAAATGATAGCACATTTCCTCACTGTTTAGATACGTCCTGTTGATAAGTTGGTCCATTACATATTTTAGTGCAGTTAGTGTGTGGACAAAAATTACAGAATGTTTTTTTTTTGTCTCACTTCATGATGTAAGACTTTTGTCTTGGATCTCATAACAATTAATGCATAATCTTTCAACTGCTACAATAAAGAGTCCAAGAAAGAAGAAAAAATCAACTTGTTTTTCTCTCACAGCTTTTATACACATTCCTGTATAAATTGGAGCTATGATTCCTGACATGTTGCTAAGTTTTCATATACACTTTTTTTTTTCATTGTTTAAATATTAACTTTTGCATGTGTACATATGTGCTCCCTTGGGCCACAATATATAGAGCTGTCTGAACATAATGTTTCAGATCAAAAGGAAAAACATGGAAATTCCCCCGACACTATTCTTTCCAGCTTTCCCCTCCACACAGTGCAGCAATTTGTCTGCATTCTGATATTCCCATTATAACATTCCAACCACTGAAGATATGTATTGTTTAAACATGTGTCAATGCCTTGTCACGTACCACAAAAACCACTCAACGTGTGTTGTGCGCATTGTCAAAGATGTCGTTGAGCTTATTTTACTTGTGTCTGGGAACGATTACACCTGAAGGCTTGTACACTTCAAATGTAAAGCAATATTCCCATGCTGCTTAATTAGAGTGAAAAAAGAAGATGATGGCAGAAATCATTGACTATAATTGGCTGTGAATGAAAAGTACATTCAATACCTGCTTTTTCAATCACATGGACGTTTTGAGAGAAAATCCAAGACCTGTAAAATGCTTTGACCGTGGTTCAGCTGACATAAAAAAGCAATGTTGGAGAATCAAGCCTCTTGCTAACTGTGGTTCCGTAATGTATGCGCCAATTAGACTGATTAGTCACGTTATTCATAGCAGAACCTGATAGCTGGCTGGTTTATGTTCTATAGAAATTCATTACACTTGTCGAAAAAGCAAACCAACTCAACAGTGATTAGCTCTGATAGCTCTGATTATGTGTTTAGATCTGTCTAGGGCCAACAGGGGAAAAAAAAAATATTTTAGTCTTTTCATCTAATCCTCCTCCAGGTTTCTTGTTGGAGTATCACGCAGAAACACTGTGTGTGATATCACTTTATGGGGAGTTTCTCAAGTCATCACTGACACACAAAGAAAACTCACACCCTGAGGTAAATATTAATGTCTCCACATCATTCAACCACTGCCTTCGAGAGAGACTTGGCTGAACCTTGGCTGCTCGTCCTCTTCCATCACACTGCAGTTACTGGTTGCTGCCGGAGACGGACTTCCACAACGTTGCTCCTGACTCACTCTGCCCAGCCTGCAAAACGTTGTTTTAGTTACAGGCTCCCTCCGGCTTAAAATAAACTGTGATTTATGCCATGCATGTTCCTGCGAAAAAAGAAAAAAGAAGTAATGAGCAATCGTATACACACCCACAAAAACAGGTACCAGACTTCTGTAAGCAAAAAAAAATGCCTCAAAGACTAAAATTTCTCACTTTCAACAGACTGCTTTCTCTGTTATTTTAAATATGTATGAAAAGAAGAATTATATTTGCTTTCCTTGGATTATTTTCAAAAGCCTTGATAAACTTTTACTTGGCTTCACAAATGAATTTGTGAGAGAACTCATGAGAAATAAACCAGGAGGAGTGAGATGGATAAGGGAGGAAGTGGTTGTTTCCGGGTGGGTGTCAGGGTAGTGAAGGGTGTGCCAAATCTCAGTTTCCACACCCAGTCTGACACCAGGTCTTATTCTCACAACTGTATGGATTGTATTTCCCTCTCTGGCATTCTGTTGTAAAGATAATGTTTTCAGAGCCTTAACAGAGGATTTCTCCTCTTTCTTTTGCTACCGTCATTTGCTTAACGAGAGACAAAGAGCTTCAGGAGAATCTTTAAATATGATTTTGGAATAAATACTATAATAACTAAAATAATGAAAGTTAGTGTAAAATTAAATGACAACAGATTGATTAAATAATTCAATAAAATAATGTAAACGTCTATATAGAGCGATCTATTTCAAGTGTTTCTTGCTATTTATTCCAATTATTTTAGGTAACAGATATTATAGGTTCTCTAAAATTTTGCAAAAATCCTTGCATTCATATTCAATAAATTAAAATATTACAGAAAAAAAATCTGAACACATCTATGTATAACCTTTAGTTTATAGATGTGTTCAAGCCTTTATTTCTAATTTTTATGATGATTTTCCACTTGCAATTAATTTAAACATGACATTTAAGATCAGCATATCCCATCAGACAAATAAAAATGGAGTATGTTTGGATACAGATATGTGGGCTAAATGAAAAGCATGTTTAATGCATTTGATTTTTCAAAATATAATTTTGTTATTGTAGGCAGCTGTCAGGTCCTGGTCATCCTCTGTAAGTCCATAAAGCTTGTTAGCATAGCGATCCATGTAGTGCTTTAACATTTCCAGGTAGATGTCAATGTTCTGGAGTCCATCTGTTGGCATGCAATAAAAAAATAAAAAATCATGGCAATGACTTGTTATAATTACGTTGTTCCCACAAAATAAATACATCGTTCCCACAATATATTGAGCCATGTCTAAATAAACAAGTCGTTTCCGTGAGTTATTAAGTCGTGGCCACATTTTTTTTTTTCTCTCACGTCACCAGACAGACTCTGTACAACGCTGATTTTAAACTTGATAAAATACAGTGGACCAAAAGCAGGTGATCATCATCTTTACACTGGATCACATGTGACTTAGATCCCGTGCCTCTTCAGTATTCCTTCAGACTTTGGATAACAATCTTGAAATGCAACACTTTTATGCCTGAAAAGTTGTTTTTTATCCTGTTTACAGTTGTATAACAATGATCACATTGTAAACTGTTATTTATCTGTACATTTGAGATTCTGGGCATTTTTTACTGATTTTGTTGTTTAAAATGGGTTTTATTAAATGTGTTTTCTTTGTGCAGCACTTTAATCTGCATTCATTTTTATGAAAAGGTGCAATAAAATAATGACTTACTTTTATTCTAGTAAGTTTTACTTACTAGAATACACAAAGTAATGCATTGTTATTAAAATAGTTTGCTGAAACAAATGCATTGTGCAAGTTATTTTCAGAATTGTACCGTACTGATCTACTTGACAAAAAGACATTCCGATATTAGCATTTCGTGTCTGACTCGGTGTACATGATCTTGATATTTTTCTGCCAAGTCACTGTAGTAACATAAGGCATCAAAAGGATGTAATTTGAGCATTTGGGCTAAATATGTCAGAATGATGACAGGAAAGATAGAGAATGAGCAATACAAAGCCTTTTTTGTCTGATTTTATTGGAAAATCCCTTGATAAAAATTTTGTCCATTTGAAGAACAATATTGAAAAACATAAAAGGAAGAAAATTACAGCAATTAATTTGAGTCAAGTTAAAGTTCAAGGTTCTTTGATTTGTTTCTGACTCGTTAAATGTCAGCTCAGCCTGGGAATTTAGTTCTAAAGCTGGTTCATCACCTCTGTTAAAAATGCAACTCTCGTTGGTTCATATAGTTCATGTGCATGGCTGCAATGCAAGTTTCAGTGTTTTAAGAACCATTGTGATTTTAAACACTAAAGGATATCTAAAAAAAAATCTAAAAAGCAAAAAAAAGTATGTATTTCTTGCCTCAGCAACACTTCCCTGATCACTCTAAAGGACTTCCAATTGTTTTTCAGACCAAAATAGACATAATGTTCTTTTTTACTGGGTAATTCATTTATTTTGACCATACAAGTAATTAGCACTGACATTTCTGCTGACTACCACCAAAGGCAGCTCATGTACCACCAGCAGAAGTTGTACCACAGTTTGAGAATCACAGCTTTATGGTTAAATTACATTGCATACAAAGACTACATACACAACAGTTTCTTTCAGTAATGCTGATGTAAGTCCACCTGGACACCAAAGAGATGTAGGAGGAACCGTAGGGTCATGAAGTATTGTGTCTACCGGGGGCTTGAAATATAGAAATACAACAACAGTACTATAAAGTGCTTGAAGTGTTTGGTCTTTTAAATTTAGGGCCCTACTAAGCAAATGAGCTACATAGCTTTAAAACCGCGTTAACACTTGAAAGTTGATCTGATTACCCTCTACAATGACTAAGGAAACACAAAGTGAGCTACTCAGGCCTGTCAGTAAAAATGATGAGGGCAAGACTTGCACATTGTAGCTTTATGCACATTTCTTCTGAACGGACATGGGTTGACAGAACTCACATCTTAGACGTCCAACTTTTATGCATTTCATCTAAAGTACCAATTCTAAAGAACGTTTTTGTCAGGTTGTTTAGCTCAATCCTGTCAGACTGTAATCTTGACATATGAATATTTTCATTGGGGCAGAAATGCCTAAGCTAAAGACTGCAACCTAAACTGGCCTTTCCACTCTGGTCTTACAATGGGTATATGGTTTGTAATTCTATAGGAGCAGAGGGGGTTTGAACAAACATGACTTTCAGGGAGGAGGATGGGCAAGGCTGTGGTTTACCACATTCTGCTACAGTATTAAATAACTCCCCTTCACATGCCTGTCACCTTGTAACCAGTAGTGTCAGAATAGCGCCTGAAACATCGTGGGTAACTTGTTGCCTTATTTTTACACCCAAACTTCTATACTTGTGCAGTGAAACTCAAATAAGCCATCGTTTATGAACTAGTAGCTATTCAGAAAGCACATGCAGTTGTAGAGCTTCCAGGCATCATCCATCACCTCAGCCCACCAGTGGGATTTTTTTCTGTGAATGAGACATGCAAGCAACTGACGTGATCGGCACCAGGTCACAGACTGGACACACAAACACATCTGGGGCTGGACAAACACAAACACGTGTAAAACACAGGTCACTTACAGGGAACACACAGGTGCCCCTTATGCTCAAACGCTGAAAGCCGCTTACTTCTCCTCTGGGTTCTCACACTGTGTAATTATTTTCTGGCTTTAATCCCCATTCTTAATTAAACCCTTGTGCATTTTTCCACCCATTCTTACCAGAATCTCGTCCCACCTCTTACCTCTCCTGCTATGCGGATTATGTTTGCAGTACACTGTATAAATAGCTCTGAGTAGGTGGCCTTGTAATGGAAACGCACACATATATGAAAATCAAAGGCTCAGCCTTCTACTTTCAGTTGCTCTGCACATTAATCAGGACTTGTCTGTTTCACAGATGTGTCTGAGCACATGCGTGTCTGCATTTCTGAGGTGGTAAATGTGCGGTGGGGGCACCCATGCGTGTCTGTCTGGAAATGTGTGTGCGTGTCATGCAGCAGGTGAGAACATATGGCAGATCGGTTTACATTTTTTCATGGAAAAAAAGTCACAGTAAAAGTTGTAAGTTGGGTTAAAGACTTTTATATGAAAAGCACACGCATTTAAACGTCTGTGCAGCAACTTTGTCTTTTACTTTACAAACCTACAAAAAGATGAGAATAGGCTTGCTAATGAAATAATATCTGAACAATATCATCTATTTATATTCTAAGACTTTACCTTTATATTTTTCCCCTCTTTGCAGATCCCAGTCTTGAGATGTGTCTCTCCTGAAAAAGCAGAGTCTTTTTTCATTGTTTTTCTGAAAACGAAATCTGGCAAGATATTATATATATGTGCTTAACTTTCAATGCTTTTCTGGAAGAATATTTTGAACTTGTCACTCTTCATTAGACAATCCTAGAAGGATTAGTCTAGGGTGGCTACTAAGCTGAGCTATGTTTTCCCAGAATGCTTATGTATTTTTCCTTAGGTTTTACGTTTTCCCAAGGCAGGAGTGCGGTCTAGCAATATGAAAGCCAGATTTTGCTACAGTTCTCTCCAATATCTTACTTTCAAGGATGGTGAAAGACTAATATTTGGTAGAAAATGATTGATGTCTCTCTTGAGATATTAGTGTGATGAAGGATTTTGATGTTTAGCTTAAGGAAATGCAACAAATCAGAAGCTCCAACACTGACACCTCTCAAGACTCCAGAGATGTTGACAAGAATTACTTGTGGCTTCAGATTCGACGTTCTAAACCTTTTAACCCAAATACATCATAGATGCATTGGATTTTGCCAAAATATAAATACTTACATTGTCTAATTTTTGTTTTACCACCACTCTATTTTGCTCCTCTTCTTTGTGTAGCAATTTAATCAACGTTTGTTGTTTATAATTATGTTTATAAATAAAGTTTACCTCCATTTTCTGCAATTATTCAAATTTGGGAAATTGAATAGTAAATGTTTTTATTTTTTATTATTGTTTTACAAACAAAATCTGAAAAGAGCGACATGCATTTATACCCAACTCCCTTTGCTGTTTTACCCTGAGGTAAAATACAGTGCAGCCATTTGCCGTCAGAAGTCAACTTGTTGGTAAATAATATGTGTAGTTTAATACCAGTCTATATAAAACTGTTGTTGGGCTTTGTTAGATTAATGAAAACCAAATGAGTGTGCCAGACAGCTCGGCAGTAAAGTTGTGGTGTTTTTTAATGGGCGGCTTGTAAAACAACATCCAAAGCTCTGAACATCTTTTGAAGGACAGTTCAATAAATCATCTCAAAATAGAAAAAGAATGGCACAACTACAGACATGCCATGACACAGCCGCCTGAACTGACATGCTTATTGTTGAGATTGTTAATCAGAGAAGCAGCCAGGAGGCCTGAAGTAACTCTGGAGGAACTGCAGAGATTTATTGGTCTTATGGGAAAACCCATCAAGAAGACACTCAAGACATTTCTCGTTTATGGAAGAGTAGCAAGAACTAAGCCATTGCTGAGAGAAAGTAACAATGCATCCTATTGGCATTTTCCTTCTAGCCCTGAAGGAAACACAGCAAATGTGTGGAAAATGTGTTTTTGTCACAGGAGACCAAAATGTAACTTTTTATTCCCCAATCAAAATGCCGAAAGTAAGAAAATTAACAATCCACATAACTTTTAGTACAGCATTCCCACTGTGATACTGTGATACTGACACCAAGCAGCCAAAGATTCAGATTAGAATTTACATTTAGATTAACGCTAAATGTAAATTCAGATTTTAATTTTTAAAGAAATTTGAAAAACAAATAAACAAAAAACTGCATGCTTTTCCTCCTGCCTCACTTTTATGTACTGTTTTGTGTTGATAAATGATATAAAAACCAAATAAAATGAAAGTTGTAACAGCACGAAATGGGAAAAAGCTTAGAATGTCTGAATTAAAGACACTGTAAATGTCATCATTTGCATTGTCTTTTACCTGGTCATTTTTTGTAGGTGATTTAGCTGGCCTGCTTTCTGAAAGGCCCAGAAATTAGGCCAGGGATTAAGAATCAGAGATTTGAGTGCTGTGATGGTGAGGGTGTTGGGACATTGTGGTGGGTCTGCCGGAATACACAACTGAGCCGTAAACTGAAAGCAGAAGTGTTCAAATGACCCAGACCAGGCCGTGGAGAAGGATAATGTCAACATTTAAAATACACCATTGTAGTTCACAGAAAGTCATAACATCGCTTCCACATGCAGCCCCCACAGAGAATTTTGCTTGAAGGTTTTTCTTAGCCACTTGGGGGCAGCGATTCAGTCGACATGGTGAGAATCTAAGCAAGATGTTACCACAGAACACTCCTGAGATAACCACTAGATTTTGCTCAGTTCAGTTATATCATTATTCCAGATGGAAAACTTGGCTTGGTAGAAGACTGCAGAATTACAAACTTAGAATCAAATGTTCAAAATATCTCCCAAAATATTTATTATACTATGCACAAAATAATACGGATTTACCAATTAATCAGTGGTATTGTAAAGGAATGAAAGGAAAATAAGAAAGTTTTTATTCTGCTTAGAATTACAATTTATGTTTGAGGCAAGAATTAAAATTCTTCTGTGTTTTAACACATGAGCTCAGTTTGGTGGACTTCACCTCATCTTCGTCAGCCTAGGCAGATGTTGTGCAGATTTTAGATGCTGAGGTGACATAAACAAACACAAACAGATCAACACAATCAGAAAAATCTCCTGTTTAAAGTCATGGACTACAATGTAAATTTGAAACCAGATGTACAAGAATACATTAACCTTTTCCCTGAGTGGCATTAAATCAGACTAAACTGTTCAGGTTTTAAGTCACTTAGGATTACCGGAATAATGGGTAAATCCCAACATTTTTTAGAGCATTTCTATTGCTTTCTTTAAACTCAACAGTTGGCAAACATCAATACTGATTTGACTTTAAACACCAGATGATGCAAGGATTTGCTAGCTTCTGATAGGAGAACAAAACATTTCAGTTTAAATATTTTGGCGTGACCATAAATATGATCACAGCTGACCATATTGCTTAATCTCAGTCTGACAGAAGATTAACGGGCACACCTAAAGAGGTATGGCCGCTAAACAAGGCTAGGCTAATTCTGTTACGAGACACAGAGCAAATTATTGTGAGAAAGCACAGTTTATACAGGTTACAAGGCAATATCACCAAAAGTTAAATAATTATATGTAAATTTGAAAATTCCAAAGAGAAAAATAAAGTTTTATTTATTCTGACATCTAGCAAAATAGACATATTTTTTGTAATCCTGACTGACTTAAATCTGCTGCTGAGAAGCTGAATTTATACTGAGAACAAATTCCACATATTGTTTCATATCGGGGTGATTTTTGAAGGCTTTTGGATGTGCTGGATTTTATTCAGGTTTATGAAAGTAAAGGAAGCAGAATGTGAGTGCCTGTCGCACTTTTCAGATTGCCATGCACAAATAAAATCCTAAGTCATTTTCTTTCCACTTCAAAATCATGCTTCACAGAATGTGAATGAGCTTGAGCTAATGCTATTTTTGTGAATAGAAGAAAGGAGACTACTATTTATGTGAATAACATAAACCTTCTATCCTCTAATAATCATGATTTGTGTTTTGATTTGACTCTCGGGTTGATGATTGCTTTTCTTGTGAGCTGTCAGTTTTGGATGAAACATTTGTTTTTTTACCAGTTCAGTTCTCATCTTTGACCTCCACTCTCCACATCAGCAGCTGACCACACTGATCGTAATAGTTTTGGGATTTTGATTTGGATCTGACCAGGTGGAATTTCTCAATAGGACGACATTGTTTTGTTTTCCAAACCATTTCTGAGTTTGCTTGAAAACTCTGGTATGCTGTGTAGAAACACTAGCCAGGGTGACTGGGTCCTGATGTCAAAATCTCCAATATCTTGGGAATTTTGTTGTTTTTAATGAAGGTACCTCTGGTTTTGTCAACCTTTGAAAAAAAAAAAAGAACACATTTTAGATAAATATGACCACAGCTGACTGTATCTCTCTTTGCTTTTTGCTGTGCTGGAATTTTCATGGTTGTGCTTTTTTCTGTTTGAGTAATTACAGAACATTCCTTTGAGTGTTATGATCCTACGGCACTAAATTTGAGACAAGCAAGTTTAGTGGAGAGGGAAGACAACTTGCATGTATCAGTTGTTCACACATTTTTTTAAATTTTGGGTTTGTCTTGAAAAAGTCAAGAAAATTGACTGTGTCTTCATCTTCAACAACTTCTGCGGCTTTTTGCGGCTTCCTTCAATTTATGTCCTGTCGAATACTGGAGTTGCCTCTGGTGCCTAAGAAAAAAGCCCAGCAAGTGTTTTTTGTTTTCACCACCTTGGGAGGGATACTTCTTCACTTTTGGCTCATAAAGGGATAGGTTGGGTTTTTTTCCCCCAGTATTGCTCTGTAGAGTCGTTGTTGCACAAGGACATCAGTCAGTGTCTTACGAGCAGTAGACAACTCCCTGAACAACTTTAGTTTGGAGAAACAAATATTCCTGAAGACCTGAGGGTTGACCTAATGACCAGTCAGTTCCGTAGCAGGTAGATATTACATGCTGATAACAACTTCACAGATTCCTACTGCAAAAATACCAAAATTATCTCTTTATGTGTGTATAACATATCTTAGAGCAACAATCAGCACAAAGCAGATAAGTAATCTTAAAATGCATTTTCTAAAACTGAATGACCCTTTTTGAACACAATGTGCTTTTCCCATAGATTTTAGGTCAGTATAAAATATTTGTTAACATCTGTAAATTGTATTACCACTCATCCAAATCCTTCTCATACATGGTTCACAATAGTTACTAGCAGCAGTGAGCAACTGTATATTTGAGTAGTAACAGCCTGGATAGACATTTTAAGATCAAAACACCTTATTGTAAGAAAATTAAGCTGTGTGGAAGATTGTGTCATCTTACTGTGCTTCAACAACTACATTGCTGTTTGCAGCTAAGCCTCACATGACAGATTATTTGTGGATAATTTGGGTCATATGTGTTTGAAACAGAGTGCTTTTGAATTTGTATGATTTGTTGGATGTCCAGATTAAAGCTCACAGAGAACATTTCTTCTTATTTCTTCCTACTGACTGCATAAATCACCATAAAAATTACTGTTATCACCTCTTTAGTCTTGGTCAACAGTTGTGATTGATAACCAACCGAGCTTGGTAATCAAAATATAATTGTACTCATGATGGTATTATTCAATTCATATTGCCATCACACTTCAACAACCTTCTGCCTTGGCCTCAATGTCAGTTTTTCTATCTTTTTCACACATTTCTCAACATAAAACATGAAAATGAATCAAACAATTGTGAGATACAAGCCTAAACATTGTTGAAAAAGAAAAATTTAAAAATTGTATAACTTCTTTAGGTCTGCAAATAATTCAAACTCTGCCTAATGCATATTGGTACCATGTAGTTGGTGCTTGTAATCATTTTAAAGTTTTGTCTTTCATATTGGTTTAGGATCAGAAAGACCACTTCTCTAGCTGAAATAAAACTTTCAATGATTTTGAATTGAATCATAATTTAAAACTATGGCTTATATGTACTTTCAAAAATATATCTTTTATAAATTCTTTGTAAAGACAATTATCAAATTTTGATATCATTTACAGGTCAAATACCAGGAAAAAGTGTGGTAGACTGTAGTGTCCAACATCTGGATCTGATATCCACCGCTCTATCTCTGGAATGACGCAGAAAGAAAACCAGGTTCCACCCTTTCATCCTGTCTTTATTCCCCTTATCTCTGCTATCAGTGAATATGTCAAAAGCTTTAAAAAAAACTTTACATTAATTTGCAGAACTAAGCTGATATGGATTAAAGTTCACGTTTTGTCATAAGTTACTCCGGGAACCCTGAGAAAGTAAGACAGTTTTTTGCAGAGTAATGATTTACTGACCTTACGGCAAAAAAAACCAAAATTTTTTGCTATATATGTAACATTTTTCTTGTGCTAACCTGTCAGCTTTCTTATAATTTGTGTCAAATAATTTTGTTATAATCAAGGTACAGTTATTTACTAAGGTTCAACTTTCAGTGAAAAGCACACACAGACATCCTCTCAGTGCACAGACTGAGGAATATATGAGATGCATGTGACAATACATGAGATGTTTTCAGTGTTTTATTCAACCAAAAAAGTGCAGAGGAACACGATGAGAGTGAAATATAACAATGCTCTCAGACCCCACATTTTCAACAGCTGAACTTTAAATCACCTCTAGACGCAGGGCAGGGACACGGCAGAAAAAACAAAACAGGATTGTGGGGGAAATTCCTGCCAGGAATCCGTGAGTGTCTTAATACCACAGGAATGCACAACTGGAATTTACTCAACTGTCATGACAGCTACAGATACAGAAAGAGAGAACAACACAAGTTGTCCCCGAAAGTTATGCGGCTGTAAGTTTGGTTACTGTTAGTTCCCGACAAATAGAATAATTGTCACTATCCACAAACAGTCATGAAGTTTGTGAGTTTTTCCACAAGTAATTTACAAAGAAAATATTTCCTAATTCCATATTCTCACCTGATCAGTGAACAAGCTGTGGGCTTGTTAATAGCATAACTTAAAGACATTTTTTATTAGACTAGTGGAATGTTTAAAATTTTACAACATTTTTACCCTATTTCATGTAATTGCAGGGCAGATCTGCCACTAAAGATTTACCGTGCTTTAAAAATCTGCCCAAAGGCATGTCTGGAGTTAACAACCATCCTTAAACTCCCTCATATGTAAAATAAAAAAAAGGTTGCAATTATCTGGCTTCTTTCTGTCATGCAAAATATATTTTGTATGTTTAACAGGCTACAGATGGGGTGGAATTAAATATTTGCTTCATTTAACAAAAAAACTATAATCTATCTGTTCCAATAGTTTTAATGAACATTAAACCTCATCATGTCTTCCTGGTTTTGTGTTCAGGCTACAAAATAGTGGAACTCATGCTGGGAGAGCTGTCAGTCTCAGGTATTATTTGAAACGTATCTGCTATGCTGGTATAGAATAGCTAAAAAGATTCCTGCATATGATTTGTATATGGAGGTGGGAAAACAGTTAGTTCTTAAACTGCAGAGAGTAAATTGAGAATGGTCCCCTTATATTAGGATATATAAAGTGTACATTTAAGCCCTTATGCAGGATAAAAGTTGTCTGATGGGAGAAGGCCAAGGAGGAAGTGGAAAAAAAGACAATAACTGCAGGTGATCTATATATTTTAGCTTTGTCAGTGTACTTTATTCCATTTCAGAAAGTAAAATAAGCATAAGCATTTAAAATCAGCAAAATAAATGGAGCTCTTTTGCAGGAGCACAATATCACAATGAAGAGCCTTCTGAGAAACTACATGCATGTGGCATCACAGAAGCACAGTGTGCTTTTACACATATCCATCTTCTTTTTTTGACCAGACTAACATGGAGTTTTTGTTGCTAAAAAAAAACACTGTATGAACAGTTTTTTTTTTTTAAAGATGTTTTTCAAGTTCTAGTTGATTTATTGTGCAATACATGGGCAGAAAATAGGGAGGAGAAAGAAAATGACCCAAGACTGGGAATCAAACCCAAGACAAGTGCATTGAGGTCTGCAAGTGGTGAGCATGCTCTACCAACTGAGCTAGCCAACCCTCTGGATCAAAACCAAGTGTTGTGGTTAAAGTCCAGCTAGGGTTTAGCATTTAGCACATTTATGATACTACAAGACAAAAGGCTCCTAAACAACAAGTTACTTGTTACTTACATGTCGCTCTTTCTCACTATTACAGCCCTCCTCAAAGTAAATCATAACAACATAAACCTGGGCCCTAGTCCAGAGTTGCAGCTCAGTTTCAGCTGTTTTCAACTTTTCCAGTGTCTTTGTAATATGAGCATCTGTATCAAACCATTTCATTCTGGCTAAACAGGAAGATATGGTTCAGCAATTAAAACATGTATCTCATCAGACACATATTGGATTGTTTCTGTTCAGTGTGAGATTATGCCACTGCAATATGCTTTTATTGTAAAAAGACTGTAAAAAAAAGATGTAGGCTTTTTACATGTGTCAATAAATATTGCAGGCACTGTATAAAATGTCCCAGTACCTCTAATTAGTAGCCAAGCTCTTGGTCACAGTGGTGTTTTTCTTTAACACCAGGGAAACTGTTTCCTCTCATTAAACCAAGTCTCTCATATGGACTCAGCATATGTCAACACATTCCCATTCCCATATCATAAGATTTTCTTTACATTGCATAAAAATTGTGTGAAGAATTGATGAGTATGCAAAATGTTATGCATTGCCAACAACTGACAAAGTTTACATAAGAAACTAGAAAGGGGGGTTGGGGATTTGGAGACAGGACATTTGTCCTAGAAAACTGGATTTTTGTCTTTTGTAGCAAAGGTTTAATTAGTTTGACCCTTAAGACAGAGTGCTGTAGGGACAGTTTTGTGTAAGTAATATTACTTAACAATTTTTAACAGCATCCTTTAATATCCATAGCATTCTACACATTGGGAATTAGAAGATAGAGCATTTTCTCTATAATTCCAATCCAAGAGTTTTTAAGATCAAGAGTTTTTGACTTAATGGCTTCAGATAATAATTGTCCTACCTAAAACAAAGTATTTAAAATTATGTGTTTTACTATGCTTTTGCAAAGCTTGAGAACACTGCCAAAAATGTAAAAGTGACAGGGACATTGTTACTTACTCAGTTATCACAGGATGAGCTGTTAATCCCAATAGGAAAATCCACCCAGCAACAACTAATGAACAGCTTTCATTTTCTATTAGTAAGGCTTATGTAACCCAAAGGAGGAACACCCTTTCATCGGCAACAAAAAACAACATTGATTTGTGCATGTGCTTAAGTTCACCGCTGGGTTGATCTCCTCCTTAACTACTAATGTTTCTATTTAATCTACAGGAGGAAAATATTTGTGAAAGCTTCGGTTGATCTACGGAACACCCTTGATAGACTCCGTGTTTCTCTTGACGGATAAGCTCATGTTCTGGCAAAGTGCCCACTGATCCTTCATCCTCAGTTGTGATTTGTTTTTCTTAGCACTATTTTTCCTCTCTTAGTGCCACACTGTTTTTCCTGGCTGTTTTCGAAAGGAAAATAGAAGTCTATTCCCCTATAAAGCTATTTTCCTGAGATTTCGCCTCTTAGAGCAGACTTTCCTTAAACACTTTTAGAAGCATTAAAACATTAAGGGCTAAAATACCACATCTTGCAAATGAGTGAAGTGTTTTAAAAAAGTTTTAAAAAAAACCCTAGAATGTAAATAAAAGTGGATTGTGAAGCAATCATATAATTTTATATCTGCTGCAGCCCATCATGCGGTATTTATGTCATTACTAAAAGCCACTTCAAAAGGCCTCAATATCTGACTGGTTAACCTCAGCAACTGAGCTGCACATTAGTCTCTTTGTTCATAGTCATATTAACTCCACCCTTTAGCTTTTAGAGTTGAGACTGACAGTTTAAAGTGAAGTCATGTTGTGCTGTAACTCAGAAAAATTAAGGTTTGTCATAAATCGTACTAAAAAGAAATTTCATAATCTGATTTGGTTTCGCTTAGTATTTCAGAGATTTGAAATGACTCATAGCTAATCTATGTTGTTTATTTATGTTAATGTCAAACCTTGAAATTGACATTTTATGTTTTGGACTGCAAACCTTTTTTTTGCATTTTTGACTGTAAAAACGGCCTCAATCATTAGACGTTTAATTTGACTAAAAAAGATCAAACTCAGCTGTGAGGAGGGCGGAGTCACTGAGAGTGAGAGCTGAGCAATGGAAAATAGCAGATTTTCTGACAGACATTGGGAGTGGTATATCTCAATATAATTTACTTTAGTTCAATAACTATACCTTATTTCCAGTCTAAATTACACTATCACATAGATTAGTTCTTAAGTTCTCTTAGATGTATTGAATTATGGAACTATTTGTCCTTAGTTTTAAATCTGATATAATTTTTCCAAACATATTCAACATATTTTTTATCTCATAAGGAAGAGCAGTACAGTACAATCCATTATTAGCTGCCTTTCTGGCTAGCCACTGAACCAGATTAAAGTCAGCCACTTCCTTAGCATTTCATGCTTAGCAAAAACATATCAGTAAAGTCAATATTATCCTTTCATGCTGACAAAATGAAGCAAAAGAATATGAATTAAAAAATGGGAAAATACCTGAGAGGATGTCTCCATACTGAATGGAAACTCTGGGGCTGTAAGAATATTCCTAAAGGCTTCATACACCTCTGCAAATCCTTAGGGGGCTGTAACCCAGCACACTCCTTTTCTCACTTCCATCCGTTCTCTGTATGAGCTTAATTGGACAGCAGGACAATACGTTGTCAGGATGTGTGTAGAATTCTTTATTGTCACTCACACACAGGCCTTTTCCAAATAAAACACGAGATTTCCCCTGATAATGGTGCTCACATGGTTCACTGTCATGTAGAGTTGAACTGAAACCCAAGCCTCCCTGCTCCTACATACAACACATTTGGACTCTTCCCCTCTACTGTGGAGAATTGTGTGGCTGGAAGTATCATTTTTTACTTTAAACACTGCAAGTCTTGGTCTGTCATGACGTCTCATGCTTGAGTTGCGCCATGAAATATAAATACTCGAGGATTTGAAGAGGCATGTGCCTGATCTTTGCTCAAATCCATCCTGTATGACTGCTAAGCCACACACTCTAGTGCAAAATACATCTCAAAACGATTATGTGGCCAAATAAGGATTTTATTCAACAAAACGTCATGAAAGGAGAACGCCACCACTCTTTTATCATGAAAACTAAACATTTATTAATGATGATTCAAACTCAACGGCTTTAGATTGCTTGGATATGAATTGTGGTTTGGTTAAAAATGTGCTCAGATAATGAGTGAAAAGCAATATCATCTTCTTATACGGCTGAGTCGTTGGGACTTTCCCACTAGTTTTCTTTATTTGTTGCAGTGCCAATACATCTGCTCTCCACAAGTCAAACTTTCTTGTATATGGATATTTAATATTTTTCTAATAATGTTGTGGTCTGCTTCTATAAGATATTAATGATAGTAATTTTCAGCTGGAATCCACATTGGCAGCAATGGTAGATTAGTAGCGATTTCCAGGCCATGCCCTATCATACTTACTTTACTTCAAACGATTTTTAAGGTAATGTTATTTTACTTTTTTTTTTTATTTGATTTAATTGACATAAGCAGTTAGGGAGCTGTTTTCTTTACAAATTGTTGTTTGCACACGGGAATAAGGATTTGCAAATAATATTAATAGACTTTGATATTAGTCCACTCGTTTCTATCTTTGGTTCTATGATTGAAAAATAAATAAAAGCCATAGTGATATTATGTAGCAATTAATCCAAAATCAGAAAATAAATCAGTAAACATTACATTGTTTCATAGTAAAATGGAACATACCGAGCAATGCACACAGCATCAACAATATATAAACCACAAGCTTTAAACAACAGGAAAACAAATTATACAACACTTTGTAGCAGGACAAATTTTACTAAAACATTTTTGAAGGCTCAGATATAAAAAAATAATTTCTTGCTTTATTAAAAGTTGTTTTATGTTTTCCCTCAATGTTTTCCTGTTGTAGTTTTCGACTTTTTTCTTTCTTCATCTGTTTGTTTTCTTTCTGAAATTTTGTGTTATCTAAAGCAGACAGAACCTGGTTCCCGGATTCAGTTTCAAACTGCTACAGTTAATTTCAAGGCCTTTCCTCCTAATCTGAATTGAAAGGCAGGGCAGTTTTGTCAGAATGTTTTCTCTGAGACAGACAACAGTGCTCCCCACATTCCTTACCATTTGCTGCAAGCTGCCAGTCAGCTGCATAAGATAACTGAAGGAACAGAAGTACAATTACCTTTAGCCCTTATTATTAAAATACAAAACTAACTGTATAGACAAACCAATACTTTTATGCAGAAGGAATAGAATATATGAGCCCTTTTCAGGTGAACCTATTACCACACAAAGATTTCAAATATGTTTATTAAATGTATTTAGTTAAACCCAAGGTATTTTTAAATATGTCTCTGGTAGGATACCTGGGATTTAAATTAAAGTAAATTAAAATTTAATATCAACATTTAAAGTGGATTCATATTTAAAACTTATTTAAAATATATCTTCAACGGAACCAAATTCATGTCAGAAGCTGAGCTCTATCACTCTATTTTTTCTCTAAGCATCAAAACTAATTTGTGTATAAAAATTCTTATAACATTAAAGTTTAATAATAAACATTATCACAGCAATTAAGAAATGTAACTTTTTTTTTTTGATAAATATATGTACGTCTATGTCAGTTTTATGCTTTTGTAAAACTGACAGATGCATCACCAGCATTCACAGTGTTATGTTTCCACTAGTGAGTACTTGTGAAACAGAGAGCCGGCTTGTGCACGTTCAAGTAGAACATATGTACCAGCTTATATGCATGTAACTGTATCCATCGATTTCCCACTTACTCACCTTTCATGTTGCTGTAGCTGAAGCCCCAGAAAGGCTCCATGCTGAGGATTTTGAAGTATTTGTTGAAACTGTCTCTGACTCTTTAGCACTCTCCACAGTGGGCCCAGCAGCTGTTGGAAACACCAGATGAGGTCAAGCTCTGTACTCCCACTGGGATCAAGTGATAGTGATAGTTTATAGCTTTTATTCACAACAAATTTATCTTCTCCAAAGGAGATGCACACTCAGTGCCAACAAGTTTCCCACATTATAGCTGGGAAATGCTCAGCAACTGATGATCTTGTTTTATTCTTATCACTTCAAGAATTCAATTTCTTTCAGCAGACAGAAAAAAATAAACCATGACATAAAGAACCTTGCACTGCCCCATAGTTTTTCACGTGCTGTCATAAAGGAACCACATTCTTACTTGTCCTTTATTGACATTTTATTTATTTTAAGACAATAGGAAGAATTGACATGGGGGTGGTGCCTGGGTAAAGCGCGCAACTCATGTACAGAGGCCTCAATCATCAATGCGGTCATCACAGGTTTGAGTACCATCCGTTGACATTTGTCGCATGTCCTCCCCCTCTTGCTTACAACCTGCTTTCTGTTGCTACATTACCAAATAAAGCTCACAAGAGCTAATAAAAGATCCTTTTAAAACAAAATACATCATAAAAAAGTACATGATTGGGAAAAGAAAAGGACACAGAATTTAAAAAATCTTTCACAAATAATAAAATGAAATGTGCATTTTACAGCTCAGACGGTCTTACTCAGAAAGAAAGAAATAAAATAAAAAGGAACAGCTGTTCTGTGAAGGCCTCGGATGTTTGTTTGAGAACAAACAGCATCATGAATACCAAGGAAAACATTCCAAAGGTCAGGAAAAAAGTTGTGCGGAAGATACAACGGGGTTAGCTTATTAAAAAAGATTCCAACTTTAAACATCACAAGGAGCATTGTTCTCTGTATAATTCAAATGTAGAAACTGTCTAAAACAACTGCACTCTTGTAAAGACATGGCACAGGAAGCAAAAGTGACAGCCCTTCCTTTTTGGAAGGCGGAAAGAATAAAAAAAGGAAGATATTGTTGAAACAAAACACTGGAAGAAGTCCCATTTACAGTAGCTAAATGTGACCTAGCTAATGTAAATGCAAACACATTACATAAGGTTCCCCAGTCTGGTTCAGACCAGTAATAAACTTCCACACATTCTTACAAAATACTGCGTGGCAAAAAACTGATAGTGCACATCGCCCTGCACAGACTGGCCCTACGGTAAAACCAAGTGGTGGATGGAACATGATTCAGAAATACCTTTCTGTAGCAGGGACATGAAAGCTGGGATGATGGATGGAGATGAAACAAGACAAACATGGAAGAAAACATTTGAAGGGTTGCAAAGGCTTTGGACTGAACTTGGGTTGTTATGCATACATGAATAATCAACTATTTCCATCTATTAATGCCCCAAAGACTTGAAGCTTTAATTGCCTCTAAATGGGATTCTACAAAGAATAAAGTCAGGGAGGCTCAATACAAACCCCAGTTTTAAGTGCAGCTTTCAAAACCGTTTATCATTTTCCAATTACTTTACAATTATGCACAACTTCGTATTGCCTTTCAAATAAAATCCCTTCCCAAAAATCCATTGAAGACTTTAGTTGTAATGTAAAGACATGCAAAAAATGAACTTATGTCATGTGAATACTTCTATAAATTACTATAACAATGACCAGAGAGGGTGAAAACCTTCTCTGCTCCCAGATTTGTTATCAGATTTACCTTTATTTTTAATAAAGTCTAGAGTTTGTGAGTTGGAATATAAGAACTTAATTTAAAGCTCATATTTTCAAGGCACCACATAAAAAACAGTTTGGAAAAGAAAGCTCTATTTGATCTCAGTGAACTCTTATCAAAATTGGATTTCGAGGTTTCATAAACCAAACTTCTCCCCACTGTGAACTCATATTGAAGAAATGAAAAACCTTTCAGCATAATTTTTTCTTTGTTTTTCTCTACTTCCTCTATGTAAAAGTTCAAATTTGAAAGAGTAGGCTGTTTTATGAATTTGTGGGGTACATGGTAGCTGTAACAATAAATCAGTCTTTCTTCTTTTATAGTTCTCTTTCATTATTCAGAAAAGTCATTACATTTCTCACCTTGTACTCCCATTTCTGGCCCTTTGAAGTGAAAAACCGTCCGCTGTGCAGTCGTAAATAATGACAGGCAAAGTGGTTCATTTCTCCCCAGAGAAAAGTTGGCTGTTACACACTGGCCACTCATGGTCAAAGGAGTGCTCCTGTTAAGGTTTAAAAGTTAAGGTCACATCAAGGAGGAAGCAACATGACATAAAATATCATTATTGCTGTTGAAATAACTGACAGAAAGCTACAGGATTTACGCAAATGACAACAACAGACAGAAAACTTTATGAAGAACATACCGTTTATCTTGTTATTGAATTAGCTAAGAAGCATTAAGAGAAAAAAAAACAAACTTCCAGATTACTTCACCACAAAAGCATTTACCCTTGTTTCTCATGGATGGTCACAATAAATTGTTTTTGCCTTCTTCTCTAATTTTATTACATGAAAAACAGATAAATATCTGCAACTATCCATCATGCATGTGCTCATCTTATGTGGAATATATATATAAAAACATGGTTAAGTTTATTTCAAGCAAGATCTGCAGACAAATATTTGGATTTTAAATCAACAAATGGGGAGTTTGTTGGATGGTTGGGTGGCAGACTGTAAGAAATCAGCTTCCCATGTTTTACTTCTGCAGTAATTCATTCTTTTCTTTTTATTATTATTTTTTTAAACTTATGGTCTAAAATCCAGGAAATATATAGATACTACCTACTGCACTGATAGGAAATAAAATTAATTTCCTGTTTGGAAAATTACTTTGCTCCAGGTGCATTCAGCACACTGGAGTAGTGAAACAATATATTTCTGTAGCAACAACTGTAAATAATTATTGTTCTGGTTATATGTTTATTGTCCTTAAACCTCGAAGAAGGTTTACAGAACATAGCTGTAAGTAAACTGAGATTAAATTACAAAAAGAGTCTATCAAGTAGTTCTGCGACTTCAAAACAATCATGTACTATTTTTTTTTCTACACGTAGACAAACCTGAAAAGAGCCGTACATAAGAGATGATCCAGGAAAATCACAGGATAAGAAGACTGTTGCATTAGTACCAGAGTTGAGAGTCTGAACTGAAATAACCTGAGCAAACATCTAATATTTAAGGATGTGATTCTTGGCAAATTGCATGATCATTCAGAGTGCCCAAATATTTGTCTTGGGCTTGATTTGAAACTGCGGCAGCTTAGCCTTTAAAAAACAAGCTTGCTTAAAAAAACTATAAAACATATATTATGTTTAAAATTGTGCTGTTTAGATGAAATTTCATCTGTTTTTTTTTTTTTTTTTTTTTTTTTTTTTTTTTTTTTTTTTTTTTTTCTGTGTTCGGGGTAGATTAAATGAAGGGTTTCCATTCATTTTTTCTAATACTCCCCACGACGCGGCTGCGGGCGGTCCACCCCGCTATCCTACTCAGT
>CAEGAE010058172.1:0-23460 GCA_903067095.1 Girardinus metallicus
AGTGTGACTGTTTGAGGTTGTGGGCAGGTGTCTTTTATACTGTTAACCAGTTCAAACAGGTGCCATTGATACAGGTAATGAGTAGAGGACAGAGGAGCCTCTTAAGGAAGAAGTTACAGGTCTGTGACAGCCAGAAATCTTGCTTGTTTGTCGGTGACCAAATACTTATTTTCCACTCTTATTTGCAAATAAATTCTTTAAAAATCAGACAATGTGATTTTCTGAATTTTGTTTTTCTCATTTTGTCTCTCATAGTTGATGTCTACCTATGATGTCAATTACAGGCCTCTCTAATCTTTTTAAGTGGGAGAACTTGCACAATTGTTGACTGACTAAATACTTTTTCCCCCCACTGTAGTCATAGGCTTAAAGCAAACAAAAAAACCCAGAAAAAGCTTCAAGAAATGCCCCCAGTTAGCTAATTAAATATTTTTTATTTATATTAACTATATTTGAGAGTGTTTTCCATCTTCTTTCTTCAGGCACTCTGTTGGTGACACAAAGCAGCCCTTCTGTCTGCAGTCATGTGTGAAGCCCTTGCAGTATGCCATCGCTGTCCATGAGTCTGGAACAGAGAAGGTACACAACTATGTCGGCATGGAGCCCAGCGGACTCAAGTTCAATGTTCTTTCTCTTGATGAGGAAGGTATGCATAACAGGTCATCACCACCTTGTTTCACTGCTAAAACCTTCATCACTCTGTCAGTGTATGATAATGCTGTACATGTACGTGGTTTAAATTTAAGCATTAATTAATTTATATTTTTCCAGTTGTCGTGCATAACTTATTTAACTTTGTGTTTATCTCATTTTACTCTCATCTAGATAAGCCTCACAACCCCATGGTGAATGCTGGAGCCATTTTGATCAGCTCTCTTATCAAGGTGAACAGGTTGACTTTAACAGTCACAGTTAGGTCATATGCAAACATCAAACGAAAGTGTTTCTAGTAAAAATCAATTACAGAAGCATGGGAAGTAGGTGTTATTGCTGCTTTAGAGATACAAAAATAGCAATGGTTATTTAAATTATTGTTGCTGGTCTTTCAAATGAATATCTCAAATGAATATCTGGAAAACATTACGTTTGCTCTGAACACATTTGAATAATAGCAGAAAGCAATGCTTATACCCTGCAGATTGTTGAGTCAGCTGCAGTGTTGATGAGATGTTTAAAATAATTTTCTAAATATACTCTCTGAATATAGATGATTCTCGTTGATGTCTTAAAGATTAATTTTAGACATTTAAAACAGAAAATCTAAAATGGAGTAGTTTTCCTAACTCCATACCTGTTTGAACTATTACCCAAAGTTGAGTTCTTGCTGCCCTTGTGTCCTTTATTTGCACCAACTGATAGCAGGGTAGTACATTATGCAATTAGTAATATATTCATGAAGCTGCTCATGATGTATAATGTGTAGCAGGTCATAAATAAACTGACCGTTACAATCAAAGTTTTCCTTCATTTCCAGCCTCTCTCAAATAAGGCAGAAAAGTTTGACTATGTAAGTAATGTACCTTGAATGTCCCTTTCTTATAAAACCATCATTTTAAAATTATGGCACAAATATTTAGTTTTTCATAGTCGTATTAATGTGAAGAAATTATGATTTTTTGTTTCCCAGGTTATGGAGTTTGTGAAAACGATGGCTGGTCAAGAATATGTTGGATTTAGCAATGCCATGTGAGTTCATCATACCTAGACGTTTGTATGCATGCTCCAATATTTATTCTGTTACATACATTATGTTTCAGTTCTTAAATGCATTATTGATAACCCATTATTGACCCTGGCAGCTTGTCTTTCTCAGGTTTCAGTCAGAAAAGGAAACTGGTGACAGAAATTTTGCCATTGGTTACTACATGAAAGAGAAGAAGGTCTGCTAAAACACATTAAGTGTATTTTCTTCTGCATATTTTCTGGTGATATTTTTCTTTCAATTTGTACAAGCTATGTAGAATCACAATGTCAAGCTCTGATTTTTATGTTTTATTCATCAGTGTTTTCCTCCAGGAGCTGATATGATTGATGCCCTCGATTTTTACTTCCAGGTAAGACTCTTTGTCTTCATCAAAACGGTGGTGCATCTTCCTCTGTGATTTAAGATTGAGTTGAGCTGAAATGGAAGTTATTTAGGTTGAATCATTTATGACTTTAGTGACTCTTTTCCCCACCAGCTTTGTTCCATTGAGGTGTCCTGTGAATCAGGAAGTGTTATGGCTGCTACTCTGGCTAATGGAGGGATCTGTCCAATCACAGGCGAGCGAGTCTTGAGTGCAGAGGCGGTGAGAAACACGTTGAGCCTTATGCACTCCTGTGGCATGTACGACTTCTCTGGCCAGATGGCTTTTCATGTTAGTATGACTTAACACAGAATAGCTAAAAGTATGTATTGCTGTTCAGCTGAACCATTCATGATCTCCTCTTCCAGGTGGGCTTGCCAGCAAAATCTGGAGTGTCTGGTGCAATACTGCTGGTGATCCCTAATGTAATGGGAGTGATGTGTTGGTCCCCACCTTTGGACAGAGTTGGGAACAGTGTTCGGGGAATACACTTCTGTCAGGCAAGTACAACAATGTCTGTTTAATATGAGACATATAAGCTCCTCTGCTTCCTCCCTGTGGTCTTGCTGCTATCTGCAGAAATACACTGCTTCCACCAATAATAACCAGGAGGAATATCTTAGCAGTGTCAACCATGCTTGTGTATGCGCTGAACAATGTAATTGTTACCATGTTGTTCTAGATTGGATGGGTTAGAATGTGGTTGTTTGGCAGCTTAGGTTTTAGGTTAGTTTGTGCCAAGAAGATTAGCATTTTCTGTTGCTGAGTTTACATGTGCTAAATCCACACAAACCTTCTTGTGCAAAAGTCTTATGTCATTGTAAAGAACATGAAGGTCCAACTATGATCTTCCTCACTTCTGTCTGGGCTTAGAATGATTGCAGAGTAAACAATTTTTTGTGACAGAATATTACCCAAGGTTTACTTTTAGCAATTTTAAGATATGCTATCATGTTGAATACACTTTGGCTGAAGGTGGAATTGATAAGACATAAATGGTCAAAGAGCAGAATTTTGTACCTCTGAGATTATGTCGGGGACTATAACTCAAGACTTTCTTTATTGTTTATCATAAAAAATTGTCACAAAGGCTAAGATGAATAATATAGGGGAATCTCAAGCTAAAAAAAATCCTGTTTTGTTCTGCATCTGTAGGAGCTGGTTTCACAGTTCAATTTCCACAATTACGACAACCTGAGGCACTTTGTAAAAAAGCAAGACCCTCGCCGGCAGGATGGAGATGACAGGGTAGGCTGCTTTTGCTATGTTTCTATGTTTAGATATATCACTTTATGTTCATGCAACTTTAATGTATTTTCAGAACAAGTCTGTTTTCAACTTAATGTTTGCTGCCTTCAGTGGGGATGTGTCAGCACTGAGAAGGTACCCAAAGCTTTGGCTTCTGTTTGTCCTGTTTTTTTACATCTGGTCTGAATAATAACACAACAATATGAATAATAAATTGAATCAAGGAGGAACTCTGTTTAAAGTTATAAGCATGAACTGTTGCTTGGCATAGATTTCCACCAGTTGTAGTTTCATATTTATTTTAGTGCTTATTATAACAAACAATAAAAGGAGATGAATACATTTTTATAACAATGGAATGTGCACAAAATGTATTTTTAAGTATGTAATTAGTCTTTTACAGCAGTACACAATAAAGTGGGCAGTGAGTGGAGAGTTGTATAACTATTGCATAATTTTGGTCAACAAATTACACTTAGATATATGTTTTTTTCAAGAGTTTGCTTATTGTTGAACTTATTTTGAAAACCTCTTGATTAACTTCATCATAGATGCTATTAAATGCATAAATAATTGGTAACATACTTAATATAATATGAACAATTTAGTACTTTACCATGATGTGCATGGTAATCATTACAGGTCAATACAATAACAGAGTAAAAAACAACTTCTCCCCCTGCAGTAAGTGCTAATATTTTTAAAAAAGGATAAAACATGTTTGCCTTTATAATTTTATGAACACAAACCAAACTGTGATCTTTGAAATCGTTCAGAAAACAGTGAATACACTTTTTGTATTGGAGTGATTCAGAACAATTTTCCTTCTGATATTCATAATAACCCAGTAAGGTTGTAGATCAAACATTTATTCTCATGTCTATGTACCCTTAAATTATTCTTAATATTTATTGGTAATCAAAAACAACTAGTGAACCGTCAAAATAACTTATGTTTCAGATTTGCTCTTTCATCTGTGGACATGGATCTGAAAGACTACGACTCCAGAACAGCTCTACACATTGCTGCAGCAGAGGGTGAGCTCCTCCATCTCATTTGTTATTTTTGGAAATGAAATGTTCAGCTGTCTGGTATCCATCAACTTATCTGTCGTTGCCAGATCCCAACCAAGTACTCATTCCATAGACATTTTTTCAGAAGTCTGACATTTCTGTTTAAAATACCTCTTTGCAACTGATCTTATGACATAGTCAAATTTTCCAATATATTGAATTGGACATTTTCTGTAAACTATGATCATCAAAAATACTAGAAATAAAGAAAAAATATGTAAAAAAAAACTAAAAACCTGAATAATTGTGAATACTTTCTGGATTCACTGTACCTGCTTCTTTGTTTGTGCTTTCTTTTTCCCTGAATCACTGTTAGTCAGTTTCCATATGTAGTCTCATCATACTTTTCAATACAATACAATACTTATGCAAAATAATTTTTCTTCTCAAATAAATAAAGTCCATTCTGAACTTTTTAAAAATAACTTGGTTGGCCGTAATCTGAAAGTGTAATTATTTCTACCGTTTTGTTCTCAGGTCACATAGATGTTGTAAAGTTCCTCATTGATACCTGCAAAGTCGATCCATTTTTTCAAGACAGGTTTGAATCATTACTTCTTCTTTTGCCTTATTCTTAATTTCATGGAGGCTATCAAGCATTTAAACATGCCATCTACGTCTGAATTGGCAACATTCTCCTAGTTAATTTGTTAAATTTCATTGCAGATGGGGGAACCTTCCAGTTGATGACGCCATGCAGTTTGGACATGAAGAAGTTGTTAAGACGCTAAGAGAATACCAGCAAGACTGGAAACAGCAGGAAATGCAACATGGTGAGGCTGAACATCCCCGAAAACTGGATACAATAGAGGGCATGGTGTGATAGCTTTAAAGTAGAATTGTAGCGTGTCAGCACATTTGTGAAATCTATGTGAACTTGTGGAAGTTCATTGTTAAACTTGAATGAACTAAAAAAATCTTGACTAAATGAATGTAATTTAACTATACTGCAGCAAATATATCAAGGGTGTAAGCTATTATATTTATACTTTGTCAAAACGTGTCAAGTAAAATATTTAAGAAAAATGTCAAATTAATACTCCTGCAACTCAGCATCAGCCTGCCTGCAATGTTTTTCACTTAGATATCTACTTAAAGCTAAAACTTTCTGTATGATTTGTAAACATGTGTTAATAAAGTGCTTTTACTGACTTTAATCTCTGTATTTTGCAATTATATTTTTCTTAAATGGCCTGTTGGATTATGAATATAAGTATCAAAGAATAATTAGTCATTTTTCTACACAATCCAGTACAGCCATTCCTTTATAGGGGATTTTCATTAGCCTTTGATGTTCACAGGGGCTTATTCAGAAATACTTCTGGTACTTGTAACTACATGCACACATGCAAACATGAATGCATGCAAACTCAAAACAAAACAGGTATTTGCATAAATTCTGCATGTTTACAATACAGAATCGCAAAATTTGTATTTTACATGTGCTAAATACAAGAAATCAAAATGTTGTATTACAAAATACAGAATACATGATAATGGGAAATGTGCTTAGTAATAATCTGTTGTAAATCTCATTAATAAAGAGATGTTTTTGAAGTGTTATGATTGATAACAGTTCCTTAGCAGTTTGTCTATACACCACTACTGGTTCAGTTTTCAGTTATCAGGTGGCGCTGTGGCACCATGAGACTAAACTTAAAAAGATTTTGATCAGGACTTTATTTGCATTAAGAGGGACCTCTTGTAAACAATAGGTCCTAAAAGTTAAAAGAAAGTGCATAGCAAGCCTGCTGAGCAGACAGCACAACAACATCCAAAAGATTGGGCTTATTAATGTATTTGTTTATTTTCTATCATTTTTATACTTCTGCAAAAAAAGCTAAGCACTAAGATTACAGGAATTTTGAGGATTAAAATAAGTAGTGAATTTAATGACTAATCAGTAAAATGTGAGAGGATTTTAGAGAAGCCAGAATAACTGTTTGGGAAAAAAAAACTAAGGCTGACAAACAGAAATTTAAAGTACACTTAAGTCACAAAAATAATTGGGGTCTGGAAGTGTGTCATCTTTGGGAGACGAGATAACCTTGCAGTCAGTATTTGCTGCATATCGTGTAAACTGTATTCAATACTGTAACAAATGTTTGTAGACGAGACGCATTTTATCAGTATATTAATTTGCTAATTTGTCACCGTCTCTCTTTTTTTAGCTTTTTTGTGCTTGTCATTTGTAGTATTATGTACACAGTGGTCTGAATTTACTTAACATCAAGGTTTTGCTGAGATTTTGGTTCACTACTAAATCCGTTCACAGATTGCCCTTAAAATAAAATGATTCCCCTTAAATGTTTAAATCTTTAATTCATTAGATATATCTTTGATTTTCTTTTTCTTTCAATCAGGAATCAGATCATTAATTTATTCTTCATCATAAAATTTCGACCAAACATGACAAAGCAATTTAGATGCCATTTTTAAGATTTTTATTTTGATGGACTGAGAAAAGAATCCAGAATGTTCTCTTTTTTCCACAGATATTGCTTCTCTTCTTAACCCATGATCTGCAAAAGCAAATACAAATGATCATTTGCAGTGTTCAAACACAAACCATTACTTGAGTTATCAAATACTAACGCTGTTCATCCAGCTGATGTAAGCAGAAGCACGGGTAAAGACGGTGGGTTTCTGGTAAGTGTTGCAGCCCAGGGAAGACACAAAGCTGGTCACTCCATGGACCACCCACTGGCCATTGACACTGCAATTCAGGGGGCCACCAGAGTCACCCTGCATAAGTAAAATTATATTAAAGAAAATCAGTCATTAAAACTGGATGTCACTGACTTTATTTTGATTTCTTTTATTATTCCTGCAGCCTTGGAAAAGTATTCATGCCCCTTGAACTTTCATGTTTTGTTTTATTATAACGACAAAATTAAAGGAATAAGTAGGAGAAGTTCAAAACATGGAATACAGTATGCTCACAGAACTCTGTTCAAGTTATTCAAAAACTGAAAAAGTGTGCAAAACCATCCATTATTTATTTTCCACCTCACAATATAATTGTTATAATAACGACACACTATTTTGTGTTGACCTGTGACATAGCATCCCAATAACATACACTGACGTTTGTGGGTGTAAGCTGACAAAAAAAGTCAGTTAATAATAAATTATATATCACCATCTAGCTATGTCAATACTTTTATGTAGCTCTGCAAGTCATTAAGAACCTTATGATTATCCACTTTTTGTTGAAAAGAGGGAGTTCAACACGTGGCTCACCTGACAACCAGAGTCACTACCACCTCCAGCACAAACCATGGTGCTCTTCACAGTGCTGCCCCACCAGCCGGAGCTGGAGCAGGTGTTGTAATCAACAACAGGCAGGTAGGCTTGCTTCAGCTGAGCAGACAGGTTACCACCAGCTGGGAAAAACAGCCAAACATATCAGAGCCTGTCTGAAAGTCCACTATGTTAATCATGTTAGTGTGAAATTACGTTAGACTCACTCTGAGTGCGTCCCCATCCAGTGATGTAGCAGGGATGGTTGTGGGCCAGAACCTGACCGGAGGGAGGAAGAACGCCCAGCTGGACGTAGTTGTCGAGGACAGCGTCAGTGGACAGACGCAGCAGAGCAATGTCATAACTACAAGAAGCAGAAAGCAAATGCCAATTTTTTAAGATCCTTGAAAGGTGAGTTGTGAATAAAATTGAACTCTATGAAGAAACATATTTCTTTGTTCTTTTAAAACAATAAAACCACCTAACCAACATGTTTTTTGTTCTAAAATCCATTAAATCCATATTGTTCAAGAAATAGGTATCACATATCTTTTAACAGAAGTTAAGCAACAAAACTCAACGGTTATGCTGGTAATTACTTAATTGATGCAATTCCCTAGAAGTTATAATAACAACTAAAGAAGAAAACAGCATAAAATATTTTTTTTACATGGAAAGTATTATAAATAACAAGTAAGCATCAAATTACAAACATTCTTCATATTTTTAAAACGTAAGTGCAAGATTACTTAATAACATGTTGCATTTCATTTATAGGTCTGTCTTTTTTGCCCTGTACACACTAAGTACTGGTGAAACTACATTCTTACTAACCCTCCAGCCACATTGTTGGAGTTCCAGTTAGGGTGGATGTAAACCTGGCTCACGCTCAAGTACTGCTCCCTTCCCTCGTGGTTGTTGATGTCATGATCTCCAAGAACGACACGCCAAGTCATGGATCTTTTGCCCATGCAGAAAAGACGAGATGTTTCTTTCAGTTACAGTTATCCAAGCTAATTCAAAAAATTAAAACAATAAAATGATCAATAGTTATTTGAAGCTGAATCTCTAATAAGTGAGACAATATCAAAAGTATATTCAGGTCTATGAAAATTGCTGCTTCTCTTGTTTTTGTTCTCTGCAGCTTTTCTATGATGCATAAGACTCCCACCTGTCCACACAGTGAGCAGCAGTCATGACCCATCCTCTCCTAATAAGAGTTCCTCCACAGGTGTGGTAGAAGTAGCTTCCAGACTGGTACTGAAGGGAGATCTGAAAAACACCAAGAGAAGGTTTTGCAATCACAAGTAAGCAAACCCCAAACCTTTTCTCCAATGTCTTAAAATGACTTTCTAAAAAATAAGGTCTAACTCTTGATGAGGATGAGGAGATGCAAAGGAAAATTCCCTGTTTTTATTAAGCAAAAAGTGACAGTAATGATTCTTGGACTCGATTTAGGGAAAGATTTAAGGGAAATATACTTTCATTACATATCAGTTGGTGTACTTGAGTTATACAGCAGATGTGATCAGTTTAAAATCTGACGCTGAAGACTTCACATGTTTAATATCAGCAAGCAAGTTTCAGGAAATTTGCATGTTTTCTTGTAGTTTAAAATAACTTTAAAGCTACTTTTAGGCCATTTTTTTCTCTCTCTTTTTTGCTCTTGGTGAAGGCAAATGTTTTTTTTTTTCCTCTACTCCCTCCCTGCCCATGCCTGCCCTGCTTGCTCTGTTTTTGTGCTGTCTTTTTCTATATTTTTGGAGCCTTTCTTTGCACATCCTCCAAATCTACAAATTATGGATCTGGTAAACCGGTTTCTCAATGCAATTGATCAAATATTCACGATGAGAAGACTGGCCTCTTGTCCTGCGGGAACACACCCGGTGGGATTTACCCTGGATTTATTCATGATAACAGGATTTCTGCTGTTAGGAGCTTGCAGATTCCGTGCTTATTGACAAATTTGTGATGGACTTGGCCGAACTAGCGAACACTCAGACTGTTGGTGTGGACAGAGACGCAAGTTGGATGTGAGTCTTGCTGAGACTTGCAGCCCAGCTGAGGACTCTAAAACTCACTAACTGAATGGAATTGATCTTGGAGAAGTTGCTAGTTTTGGCTCAGTTGAACGACCAAACTAATTTGGATAATTGGGAACTGAGATGTATTGGAGAGACTTTAGGGAAGATTGAAATTTATAATCTACCCGACCTCAGACATTCTGTATCTGAATTGGCTTTCCCGTGTTGCCTTGGAAGGGTTGCATATTTCCAATCTCCTTGAAGATATGTAAACATAACGCTCCTTCCCACCTCACCCCCTCCTGTTGTCCAAGCAGCTGTGGAGCTGAGCACTCCCAAGGACATTCCTTGATAACAACATCTTTATCGGACTTCTGCCGGGAGGCTGAGCAATGTAGTTTCATGGTCCCTGATGTCACCACCTTCACTCATGTCTTTGTTTTTCCCTTTGTTTTGTCTGAATGTTGCCATTTGCCCTAATGTGTCCTTTCCTCCTTTTTATTGTATTTAGTTAGAAACTGTGGAGTACTCCCTATTTAACCCAGAAAAGGAATTAGAACAAACTTTGAATCCAGAGACTCAGTTTATTAGTCACTCTTTTACTAGTTTACCTACTAGGAACTGCGGAGTACTCACTATTTAACCCAGAAAAGGATTATTTTAGATTATTTTAGTTTATTAGTAATATCATAAATTGCGGAGTATGCATGATTTAGATCAACATTATACTTCCTAGATAACTTTTATGCAGAGACTCATACTGTTACAGCCCAGAAAAGGAATCAGAATTAGAATTACAACAAACTTAGAATCCAGAAATACAGGAACAGTCACTACTTAGTTACTTTTTATACTACTACTTGTTAGAAACTGTGGAGTACTCACTTTTAACCCAGAAAAGGAATTAGATTAGTCACTCTTTAGCTTATTTTTTTCAGAAACTGTACAGTACTCACTATTTAGATGCAGAGACCAGAAGCCCAAATGACACTTTTGGATCGAGACTACTTTTTTAGACTTCTGTTCTTCCAATCCAGAGGATACTTAGCAACCCTGAACAGGAGCACCTATTTTACATATTTTAGATCAACATTAGATTATTTTTCTTTTTTTGCTCTTTCCTTTGTTTGTATTTCCTTTTAATTCCTGTAAAGCACTTTGTATTGCTTTGTTGCTGAAAATGTGCTATATAAATAACATTACCTTTATCTTTTACCTTTTGTCTTGTCTTTATGGTAGTGATTGTTTTGTTAAGTTTGCAGCACATGAATTATAAGGTCTGAAAAGGTTTGAAGTATACCTGCCACGGCCAGGAGTTAGGTCTGGCCACCTCTCCTCCCACAACTCTTCCCTCACCAATACCATCCTCCAGGTACCTGGGCTGGGGTTCAGCCAGAACTGAGCAAAGCAGATATCCAAAGGAAATAACAATATTAAATTTAAGTCCATATGGGGCTTCTGTGGAGAATCTTCAAAATAGAATAGGTACTACTTACCCAGGGCTGCAAGAGTGGTCAACAAAAGAAACCTGAACATATCTGCAGTCTCCTTAAATTTTCTGTCCTGGCAACCTCTGTCTAATGCTCTTTTATACCCTCAGGTTAGCTAATACTGATAGTGTTGTGAATTACGTGTCCAATGCCACCCTACATCCACCTGTGCAGATCCCACAGTTATCATCAGAGCAGGAAGGACAGACTGCATTTATTCAAAGAATAGTTGGTACTGGGTGTAACAGTTTTACTTACTAGGAAATATCGAAAGATTCCCTCTGCAATTTTGGGTAAAAATTAATTTTACCTGCACAGCATATGTTTAATAGTAAGACTGATGATTAATGATCATTTCTATTTCATGAAATGTTTTGCTACTTTCGAAAGTAAAAAAGCTACACATTCATAGACTCATACATTGGGATATGTACTGCTAACTCAGCAAAAAATATCTACTCAAGAGAAACATCTTGTCACAATGACAATTTTAATAGCCGGGTTAAATAAAAGCCCTGCAGCAGAGAAGATAAAAATAGTGGTGTGTGTGATGAAAATTTCTTTGAAACGTTTTATAGGTTCTAAATAGAAAACACTTTCACATTATTCAATATTGCCCCAGTATCACATCAGTCTTGGGATTTCCCCGCTGGAGCGACGCCAGATGTGGAAATCCCCTCGTTCACGTCCTTGCCGACTTCTGATCGGTTCAATTGGAAAAATGTTATTTACATTTACCATTAAAATCTTTGGCTGAAGAGGCGATTGTAATCTCAGTGTAGGGTAAGAATAGATTATGACGGGAATTTATTGATGCAGCATATTGAAATGACAGACATCGAGAAAGTCTAGTGCTCCTCTGACCCAGAAATCTGGTCTTTGTCCCGCCCCCGCAGCCAATGAACCAATCAACAGCTAACTCCAAACCAGCCCGGTCTGGCCGGCCCAATTGGAACCGCAGCTCTCGGGGTCCAGGGAGCCGGGTGGTACCGGGCTAGAAGTGCTAAAGCCAAAACGATCAGCCCTGCTTTTACCCAGACTGGCTCGGGTCAGCCCGGGTCTGGCTGTGCAGTGCAAAAGGGTCTTAAGGCTTGATAACAGACATTTTCGCAGATAGTCACAGTTTGCGCTGGTATGTTGCCAAAATTAAATAAAACTACTGAAAAAACGTTATTGTGTTTTGCTCCCACAAATTTCTGTCTGATTCCAAGTGTAAGCCATACCTTTCATACTGTAACCAAATCCATCAAAAGGTTTTGCAAAAATGAGTCCTCAGAGAAGTTTAGCCAAGTTTATTTTTATTCAAAATAACATTAAGTAATTGTGAAAGTTTTAATCAACAGATATGTGGTCATGGATGATCTCTGTGTTTGAATGCTGCATCATCTAAGAAATAGTCTGAAAAAAGAAGAAAAGACTGATTAAACATCATCTTATTGATAGTAAAGGGAGGACATTTGTTTAATACTAACCAAGTTTATCCAGTCAATATAGGTAGACAGACGGGTGAAGAGAGGAGGTTTTTCCCGTATATCACATGCTATTCCACTTGCAACAGTCAAACTACCATGAACATAAAACTTCCCATCAACCTGGCAGCTTAGCGGGCCACCAAGATAACCCTGAGAGAAGAAAAGATGCAATCATCTAATCACATTTAGAAATTAAAGTAGAAATTTCAGTCCTTATTTAGAGACACAAACACTTGTACTATTATCTTTGCCATAGTAAACTAAAATTACTTTAGTTTCAGAAGTAAAGTTGTTCAGAAGCAGCAGTAACATCTCCAGATAGCTTACTCTTTTTGGGAGGTTTCATCCTATTTTCATCAACACAACTGACACAATAATTCTCCTTTCTATTAAAATAATATTTTTCAAAATGAATCTCACCCATCAAAAGTCCGACTACCAGACCATTCAGGGTGAATGTTAATGCTGAAAACACCAACAATCTGTCCTGTGTTGCTCCTGACACCTAGGTCATGTTTGCCAAGAACAGCACGCCATCTTATGAAGGAAACGCTAGAGGGTTTTGTCGATAACCCAAAATGGCAAAAGAAAGCAAGGAAGTCATTACAGATTTTACTCTTGTTTTGGAATAATGAAGACATTTAAACAGAATAAACTTTATTACATGTTATCATTAAGAATGAAGTTTTCTAGGCATATCTGATAAAAAATTAAATCCTAAATGATAATAAAAATAAGTGTATGAAGTTATGTGGGACATTACATTACCTTTCAATACATCTGGCAGAAGCCTGATCCAGCGACCCAACGTCGCTGGATCAGGCTTCCTGAATACTGGTGGTCGTAACGAATATAGGAACTCCTATGAAACTAAATTATTATAGTTAGATTGGAGCACATTTTAAATTTAAGAGCAAGACTTCTTATTTTTACTCTCAGCAAGTGTATAAACCACACAATTTATTTGTCTGTAAATCGGACTAAGGAAGGTAAGAACACAATAACCTAATTTCCGCTATGTACCAACCATGTTCCTGTTCTTTTCAATCAAACATTGTATGATCTATAGCCTTTCTTTTCTTTCCTTTTACCAGTGAGTTAAAAGCTTAATTGGAACATTTTGTGCTGTTTTATTGTGGTGATTTCCACTTTAAAGATTTGTGATTGGACAGCCGCTTACCTTACCAGATGAATAGTTGCTATACTGTATTTTCTATGCCTCAAGGCCTGCTACGCCAGAAAGAGAGTAATAACTGTTTTCAAAAAAATCAAAAGGGTAAATTTATTCAAGATCATACCCATTATTTGCATATTTTGTAAAATCCAGCTGACAAAACAAATACAAGAACATATAATTTAAAGTTATTTTCATATACATTTTTAGTGAAGGAGACTTTTGTTGTGCTGTTGATTAGTCTTAATTTCCATCATCTGGTAATTTTATGGAAAAATAAACCCATGATTAAGACCCTGCTAACTAAACTTGGAAACACTAAAAAGATATTTTTGAATTACAGAAGAATATTAATCAAGCATTTTTACTTATTTTATGAAATGTATTTGCCCATCTAAAGTAACATTTTTACTTATTAATCCAACAGAAAGAATTCAACTATGAGAAGAAATACTCTCTACTTGACAAAGTTGATCCCCAAAAAATGTAAGAAAAACAAAAATGGTAAGCTTGTGTATCATATGCATATAGAGTAACACAAAAAGAACGAGTGACACCAAGGCAAAACTAATTAAAACATTATCAAGATCTATATCTATAAGCAGCATACTTTGAGGTTGAACACATAATACTGTGTTAGTGAGTAATCAGCTTTTTTATTTGATTTAAACTACTGGATTTAGTGACACAGATGTGGAAAAAAATTCTATGCTCTAAAACTGATAATATTCAGGCATATCTCATGGCAATGACTTACATAGGCATATGTTTCCACTAAAGAGAGAAAATAAATATGAGATGTTTCTGATTTTTAAACAACTTCTAAGCTTCATTGATTGTTTTATTTGCATATATGGCTTTTTTAACTCTGTTGCAATGTATGCACCAACAAGTATGGTAAGTAATTGCCATACTTTACCTGCCATGGCCATGAGTTAGGTGTAGCAGCCTCAGTATTTAACCTCCCATGATTGTTCTTCAGATACCTGAGTTCAGGCTCCAGCTCAGCCAGAACTTATTAGAACCAAAAACCTGGACAATCCTGTTATATAGTCATATTTTTAATTACAGTAAGGTTAAAAAAAAAGCAAAGGAAATGAAACACAGATCAGAAAAAAGTAACTGTGAAGTTTATTGTCTGCGGTCATTGACTTACCTAATGCTGCCATACTTGTGTAGTGTGAAGGGTTTTTTAAATAATGGGTGCTTCTGCTTGTCTTTTATACCTGAGGCTGTGATGAAAATTTAATGTTTTTGTTTTTGACCTAGATCAGTCATGCACCTGTGTTTTTTCTCACAGTGTTATCAAAGCACACCTGCTGCATAGGTTAAGAACAATCTAGGAGATATGACTTACAGTGACTTAAAGCGTGTTGAAATATATTTGTAACTGCGTTTGAGAAAACACATTTTTGTAATCCTTCTTAAACAAAAGCAAGAGTTATAGTGTTGCTTGCCAAATACATCAGTGTATTTCACAAGCATGACCAAATACACCGGTATTTGGTAGCAGTTTTAGCATAAACACTAAAACCTCCTGTCCTTTTCAAAATATTTTACCCCCATTTAACCACCAAATGTGGGGTGGGGGCAAGTGGGTCTGCTGTTCCGGTTCTGGGGTGAAGGGAAGTCCAGAACTTGGCCCTCACACTATCCAATTGTGGACAAGAATATTGTTTTCAAACTAGGCCTGCTGGTGACGAAAAATATAAGCCTTATATTTAAGTTAAGTAAAACCTTTTTGACTATTTTTCTTCATACTTGTCATTGCAGTGGTGGGGAATAGTTCCACACTACCATCCCAAACACAGAGTAGTTTTGGGATCTGTCCCTCTACTCTTGAGTGAGGCAGCCTCCAAAGAAACAATTCCTCCAGAATATTATTGCATTAATCTGAAAAGTATCTGGGAAAGTCACTGCTCATGAGAGAAACTTGATTGAAACCTGCTGCCAACAGCTTCTGAACATTTCAGGTTTTTTAGGTGCTTTTCCAGAGCTGGGGAACATAGAAACAAGATGCTACATCCTATCACTTAGTTCTGTTCCTGGAAACAGCGAGTACACAAGTATCACATTAAGGACCAACTTTATTGGCGAAGTTCATGCACACAACCAAGGAATTTGACTTTGATTCTACTTTGCTCTCAGTTAAGACATTTTAAATGTAATCATACAAAAAGAGTCTTATAAAAATACATATATAGAGTATTTTTATAAAACAAGGTTAAATTTGTGCAAATTCATGTGCACACACATGTTCTCACAAAACCTGATGTATGGTTATATTTTTTCAGGCTTGAGCCAGTTGTCTGGTGTTAGCCTATCCCATTGATATCACAATTCTACTGAGAAATAGTTGTGAACGCATGACTTTTTGAAGTTTGCTTACTCAAAAATGAGTAAGCAAAGTAAACAAGTTGTTTTACCTTGCAGGTCAGCAAAGCATATCAGAGGAGCCATCTTATTGGTCGATCCTAGATATGGTGGCTGCTGTGCTGGTTCTGGCTCTGGCAGGATAGCTGGTGTTCTTGAAGCTGAGAGGTGTAGTAATGAACAAGCCAATGATCTAAAAACACCAACAGATTCAGGTGAAACTAGGAGTACCATGAAGCTCCAATCTTGATGTGGATGGTTGTTTTATTTTTCTACTATGATCCCTGAGAAGTAGCTCTGCTGGATGTTGGAACTGCAGGGGAAAGTTGATTTGCATAAAGAGAAATGGAAGCTCTAAGATGGATGTTTTGAATTTTGAACTGAGGTTCTGTGAAGAGAAAACATGGACAAAATACCTCCTCTGTTAATGACAAAAAATTCCACAATGGTCCCTGAAATAAATTAAAATTGACTAAAATACTATTATGAAAATATATTACAATTTTCTTTTGCATTTTTTTTCTTGATTGTAAAAATTAATATCAATGCATGTTTTCACTGCAATAAAACTACAAAATAAGGTTAATCTAAAAGCTTTAATGATCACAAATAAAAGCTGTAATAAATGTAGAACATTTAATTTTTTGGATTCTCAGGGGTTAAGGAGTTCCACTGGCATCTGCATCAGAAATGTAGATGGTTTTGAACTTTTCAAGCAGTCTTATGTTCTTCTCCAGTTCAGTCAGTTGCTCCTCCATGTGGCTCTTGCGAGCTTTCTGCGATGGGGTGTATAGGATGAAAGGAAGGCCCTGATATTCATGATGCACTTCATGCCATTTCTTCTTCAAGCCCTAACAAGACGCATGACATTATTCAAACATGGGAACTTGACATAAGAGATGATTCTATCTTTACAGTCCTTTGACTTTCTCTGTCTAATTTTATTTACTTCACCAGAGGTTTTAGATGTTAGATGTCTGTTGTTAAAGAAAACAAATGCAGCATACCTCCAGGGCAGCTTTTCGCTCGTCCTCTGACACTTGTCGTGTGGCCTGCTTTTTCTTTTCAAGTCTCTCCTGCTCATCCCTAACCTGCTGTTCAGCTTCACGGCGCTGCTGCAAGTATGTAGGTACTTGACCATAATCCTGCAGGAACGAAAAAGAAACTTCACGTCCACCTATAATTTGCTCAAATGTTAACTGGGCTCCTACATCGAAAATGTATCAGTTAACGGGAATATAAGCTTGGTTTAGCATCGTTGGACATAGGGAGGTTCTGAATATTATTTCATTTTCAATTCATAAAGTAGATAACATCCAGGTGCTGTTGTTCAGTCACTGGAAGGTTAGGGAGGAGAGAAATACCACTCATGGCCCAGGACTTGTCAGCATTAGCCACAATTTCCACAGAGTGAAGTGACAAGAGGGAGGATAATACCTTTTTCATGACGTATTTGGGGCTAAGTCCAGCACTTTGGAGAAGCTGTTTGTGTGCCTGTGCGAAGTTTACACGAGAGGGCTTGGGCTTCACATCAGCTGTCTGTATGACATCCCTCTTGATTGGATTCAGTGGTTTGTTGGCCGGTACATGGAGCGGTGGCCTTACTGCAGTGATAGTACTGGTTTTATGGATGCCTTCAGTCCCTGTCCCTAAAGAAAAGCATATATCAGGTGGGTTATATTGACAGCACAAAAGCAAATTCTCATGTAGTTGTTTGAGGAACTAACTCTCAGGAGCTTTGGGGCGCTTTGAGTGTTTCTTGAGGTAGTTCAACGGAGAAGGCAATTCAAGTTTTGCTGGTCCCATTGTCTTCCAAGTCTGTTTGTTCGACTTCTGCTCAAGCAGAATAGTTGCCAGGTGCTTGGGTACATACCTTTAGTGAGATATCACAACATAGAATATCTTCAATAACACTTGAGGAGAAAAACAACATCAAAAAGAAATAAGACAGAATTCTGATTTAAAAAAAAATTCCCACTTATGTATTCTAAATTTTGAGGTCAACTGTATGGTTACCAACTTTCATAAATGAAAATAAGAGACGCCCACCATGGCATCTTTGGGGCAACGACCACCATAGTTTAGGTTGCCAATTCTCATGGGATGGTTACTACTTAAAGTGAAGTCACTCACAATGAATAAAGCATTCTGAAATTTTAATTAAATAAAAGTAGCAATACTTCATACTCATGTTACTCAATTAAAAGTAAAAATTACGGTGCAGTAAAACTACTCCTGAAAGTTTTTTTGTTTGTTCGTTTGTCTTTCAAAAAGTTACTCAAGTAAATATAACTACTTAACTACCTCTGGTCACACAAATAGCCTTAACAAATTGCTAAATAAATGTAACATTTGCTGCCTGTATTATGATTTGAAAGAAAGTCAGATCATCCAACGGTCAAGCTATACTAATAGGAAATATATATATATATATATGATCGATGAAAACGATACTCCTCAAAAATGTCTGCATTTCTAAATGAAATACACAAAAGCTTCTACCAAAGCCTGGTTGTTGTACGTTCTTAGTGTCTGCAACGTTTGTGCAACGTTTCTCCTGATCGGGGTGGTCTGTTATCAGGCAGCCCACCGTGCTGCCTGTTAACACCGAACAATTTGGCTGCACTCAATATTTCCAGTGTTTTATTATGTTCATTACTGATGCATTCAGTATTCATGTGTGACAGATGTCTATCGGATATTCAGTAGGGACCAATTGCGTCTCGTATCGGTTTCGGATCGGTTCGGTACTCCATTGTAAAACCTGGGCTAAATTCTTCTTCGTTTTATTTTTTAAGTGACTTGAACAACTCACCTTGGTGGTTTTTTCCCAGGGTCCTTTGAGATCCAGTCTTGAACGCTTCCTTTTGCGTTGATCGCTTCAGACATCGCAAAATTGTGAACACACTTCAAAAACAAGTTAAAGCACCTACCTGGCTTGTTGCTAGGTAACTTGCTAACAAGTCTTTAAAATTTTATTATTATTATTATTATTATTCAAACATCTCAAATTCTGTCCAAAACAAAATTTTATTTATTTTATATTAATATGTAAAATTATATTATAATTCAAACGCCTCAAATTCTGTAAAGCTGAGTAGGATTTATTTCAGCGTAAACACTGTTTGTAAAAATAGACAAATTTATTTATATTTAAAATGCGAAGATCTGTAATCATTTAAATGGATTAGAAATTAGGCAGCTGTGAATGCAGGAAGGGACATATTTTCTAGCTTGAAGTTGTCTGACGTTAGTATATCCCATTGATATCGTAATATACTGAAAAGTGCTGTGAAATTGTGTGAATATATGACTTCTGGATACATTCTCTAAAATGTCTTAACAAAGTAATTTCTGCTCTCCAGTCTCAGTTTGGGGATTTTGTACATCTTAAAAAACACACACATAAAATTGATGAATAAGGGTCATTTTATGAAATAAATGTGTGGTTTTCTACAATATTTTTAAAATAAATAAATAAATAAATAAACAAATAAATCTCTCTCTCTCTGTCTCTCTCTCTCTCTCTCTTTCTCTCTCTATATATATATATATATATATTTATATATATATATAAATAAAATAAATTTTACTCGTAAGTTCAATTCATAAAATGTTTTATTTAATATCAAGTTTCATCTGAGTCCGAGAATTAAGTTGTCGATATATTTCTTTTCTTTATTGGACATTGAGTTTTCCACAAAAATATAGACTAGAAGAAGGCCTATAAACAATGAGTTTGGTAATGATTGGTTCAAGTGGCTCAACGTCTCCTTTTTGTTGGCATCTTGGATGCAAGTGATTGTCCTGTTCTCTTTTTTGCCACTGAAGTCTTGGATTCTGCTGGCTTGGTCCGATTCTGTGATCCTGTTGGTTAAAATGAACAAAGACTGAATTTTACAATTAATCAAATACAAAAATGACAAAAAGTGATATGCACTCATGATGCCTGGCAAAAGTTCTAATCCTCAACAAACCATAAACTTTAGTATCTTCAATGTGCTTCTCAGTGCATACTTGTAAAGCAAAAGAAAGAACAACAGTTTTTACAAATATAAAAGTGAGTTTTGTGTGTTATGTGTATATTATGCGTATGTACTCATTAACAATGCCCCCAAATAAAATCCAGTACAAACAATTTATTTCAGTGTAGAGCCGGTGTGTATATTTTAAGCATCAATTAGATGAACTTGAGGGCTCCTGCTTACTCTTGAGGAGCTGCAGAAGTCCATTATTCAGGTGGGGGAATGCATGGACAAGAAATTTGTTAATGTAACCCATAAACCTGGCCTTTCTGGAAAAATGACAATGTGGTTCAGTTGTTGAAAGCATGCCAAAAAATCCCTCTGCCACTACTAGTGAGGGAGATACAGCAAGTTAAACTGATTTTTTTTCTTCTTTTTTTTTTTTTTTTTTTACCAGATCTGCTGTATATTATGTGGGGTGGAAAACTAATACCCTGAAAGCAATATGCCTAAGCTGGAAAGTAGTGGTGGCAGACAAACATTCTGTGAGGATGTTTTTATTCATCAGAGGAAGGGGACCAAATCAGAATGACAGTAAGATATTGGGATAAATGTAGGATTAACCTGGACAAAAAAAACAAAAAAAAAACAACAACTTTTACTAAAAGACTAGAAACTGGGCAGGAGGTTCACCTTTCAGCAGGGGAACCCTAACCATATAACCAGGGCTACAATGGAAAAGTTTAGATCGGGGTGATCAAATTCTATTAGAGTAAATTATATAAGTCTGTTGTCAACAAAATAAATGGTACCTTTCTTTGGACCTTTTCCTTTAGGGGATGTTTTTCTTGTTTGTGGTAAAGCCTTCTCCTTTGGTTTTGCTGCTTTTTTGACAGTCTCCAGCTCCACCTCCACAGGATAATGATCACTGATGTTTCCAGCCTTGGAGAATAAAAACATGAAATTATAAATCTTAGCACCTATTCTCGCTCTAAAATATCTGAAATTGTCAACCATTTCTCTGAGATGCAGTATTGCTAAACAATAATAATGATAATAATAAAGCATACTTCTTCATCTGTCAGCCCAAACTCCACTTGAAAGTTGAAAGACTTTGCAGAGTCAGGAACAATGGCATCCAGCATTTCTTCCCCATACACCACAATCCTATTTGAAGAAGACAGTATCACAATGCATTTTGTTGGTGCAGTTTTCAACATACCTGCAAAGTCATTTACACGTTTACATTTACATTTACATATAATAGTACTTTTAGCAACAGTAGACATGTTTTGCAGTTCTTGATTTGTTAGAGAGAATAAAATTCAACCATGGACATTCAGTCAGGTGAAGAAGAAAGTACACTATTTTCAAGATCTAAGTTTGACTTAATGAGGCAGGGTGCAATCCGAGAGGTCACTAGGATCCTATACTAAATAACAATGAGGGTATCTATAACAAAAATGACAAGATAAAAAAAATGTATAAAATTCAAAGTAATTCATGGAAGGTAATTAACTACTGTAACCTACCTGTAAACCTCAACAAGCTTAGACAAATTTGGAAAAAGGGACATTGAAACATTCTTCTCAAGCAAGATGATTATTTCAATTTATTTCAAGGAATTAAATATCAGGAATTTATTTTTATTCAAAGTGTGCTAAAAATGTGCACAGTGTGTATTGATGACAAATGGATGTTGTGATGTAAACCCTTATCTAATTCCAAGACAAAGTCATTTTTATTTTGTCCTGACTCATTAATTTGCTGCTTTATTAATGTTGCAGAAACAAAGATGGTTGTCCTTGACACCTAACATGTATCTTACCTGTCGTAGGTGTTGTCATTATTATTACTAGTTGTGGTGTCAACATCGTCATCTATCAACCAGTAGAAGGGATCAGAAGAGATGCGGATTGATTCCTTCTTCTTCTTGGAAAGATATCGACCATCTGCGTTGAAGTCCCCCAGTATCATGATATTCTGCCAAGGACGAAAAATAAAAGTCAAAACCACACATTACTGTACACAAGTATTTAGAGTAGTGATGGTTGTTAGTGTTCGTAAGTAAAACTGCAATTTTACTTTTTATCCTGCTCCCCCAAGATTTCCCTCATTGGCAGCCTTTTCAATTATTTTAGTGTTAAAAGACATTAAAAAAAGAGCCCACTGACCTCTTACTGTTTGTAATAACAGAAAAGGTTCACAAACAATGGAAGAAATCATGGTGTTACTCAATGAGTGATTTACCAAGTACACTATCCAGCATCTCACTCACATTTTTAACAAGACAGTGGCACCTGGAGTTTGAAGAGTTTCTCCTCTGAGTTACAGTGAAGAGATGGCGGAAATGATTAACTCCTGCCTGAATTTCAGCAAAGCTATTAATAAAAATTCTAATATTACCTTCCAAGTTTCAAGTTGCATATCTTTATATAAAATGTAACAACTTACATTAGTTTTCCACTTCTGTCTGACAGCTTCGACCACATCGTAAAGCTCATCAAGTTCCTTTACTGAGTCTTCTGGCTTGGTATGGACCGGAATCAGGACCAGGTCTTTTACAACTGAAAGTGGACGTAAAAGAAAATAACATAGACCCAAATCCACAGTGCACCTAAATAGATGTGAGCTCAAATAAATCTATAGGTTTAAAATAAATTAGAGGCCTCAGTTCAGTGTTTTCATATATTTCATGTCAAAATTTCTCCTTGTTCACATGATCAAACCCCAAATAAAACACAACATTTGACCATACATTTATAGCAGATATATCTATAACAGTTATACATAATGTATTTACTCTGCAAAAACTGCAACACATACCAGGTTGGATGGACAGATGGATAGATGATAATTGTATGCAGTAATATAGGAATCAAAGTATGTGCATAAAAGTAGCTTTCATTCTCTTCATACATGTACACATTTGGAAAATATTTAGTCAAATTTCATATGTTTCCAAACTGTGTGAAAACCCTATCATTTCACTGTAAAAAACTGACACATGGTAATATTTAGTAAAGATAAACTGCTCTCTGTGGTGCAGCACAGCACCATATATATTCATTACTGTATGACTTTTATGAAGTGCTCATTACAAGAACATTTTTTCACAAATCACCATCAGATTTGAATGAAGCAAATGTTGCAGGCTTATTAAGATAAACCACAGTGGTTTGACAGCAGTGAAACCATGACCTTGTGTTGTTGTTGATGATTTAAAAGAATTTTGTCATGATTCATGCTGTGTTCAGCACTCATTCAGCTCACCTGTCTCACTTGATTGCTTACCTGTTCCACCTGGCCCCTGCCCTACTTAAACACCTCTC